>JZLH01S0009034.1:21855-34950 GCA_001188425.1 Eucidaris tribuloides
CGAGAATAAATCAACATAGTGAAATAAATGTTGCTGATTGTTCTTCCCAAACATCTCCTTGAATGACCAGTTAACAAAGGTTTACCTTTAAAAGATATTTCAGATTTGAGTACTTGATTTAGGTAGTTCAACGAAGTCACTTTAAAAGGTCATTCTTTCCCAACCTTGATAATAGCGCACGGTAGAAACCATGTATGCCGAATCTCTACTAGCAAACCACTATATTAATATCTCGATTAGTAAGAGTAGCCTGTAGATTTATTCCACTTATATCCATAGCATTGTCTAACTCCGTATTGTGGGGAGAGACACACACCCTCACACACAGCAACTTCGATTCCGACAGTTTGAACTTGTCTACAGGGTTGGATATGCAGCCAAATGCTGAACTAACACTCTTAAAACAAAAGCTCATAATTACATAAAACTATATATTGATATGTTTCAAACCACCTCAAAGCAAAAAATTCTCACTATTATGTTGAACATACTCAATGCCAGCTATAATCTTTGTACAGTTTTTAAATATATTAACCGAGTTATTATTTTAACACCTGATACATTCACCGTCGCCAAAATCTGGCACCGCGGTACACGGTACCTAGAATTTGTCGGCCACTGCAGATGGCTTCAAAGTGTTTCAAAATAATTAAAATCTTAACTTTCAACATATCTAGAGTATCTTTCCCCATAAATGTATCACAATGCCAAATTTGACGGCGTAATTTGGTGGTGGAAAATCAGAAAAAAAAAAAGAAACAACTGGCAACCCTGCGTTGACGTTAGGAGCCATATTCTTAATCAGCTCACCGCTAGTCCGATGACTGCTACAAGATGTTTTTTGGGATGGATAAATGATCGCCAAATAATCAAACCATAGCTCTGTCATGTACATTTTTTTTATTATTATTATTATATTATTATGATTTATATTATTATTTCTATATTATTATTATTATTTTATTACTTATTTATTATTATTATTATTTCATCTATTATTAATATTATTATTATATTATATTAATTAGTTATAGCGGACCGGGAAATTCACGCGGTCCTACGGATGAGGGTTTATGAATTGAATGGAAATTAGTTTTGGAGATTAAAAAAATGTACATTAATATGCCCTCAATTAAATGTGTATGATGGCTCCTTTGCATAAATTCTAATTTTGCTTAAACTGCAGATTCATATTTTATATTGTAAAAAAGTTAATTATATTGATGAAATTTCGGAAGTTATCGTAATAACCATTTTTAATGAATTTGTATATATTATGCCTTTAAAAAAAAAAGTTCATTAAGGAAAAGAAACAATTATATTTTATTTAGACTTTCCATTTTCTGAATACCCTACCCTTGTCCCTTCAAATTCCGGCCCGTACCATAGATCTCATACCCGTACCCCAGTGCTACCGTACATACTTACACCCAACCACAAGGTCCATATCCATAATCGATACTGCTGCCTCTCATTTATGTATCCATCTACAGGCTGGGTCGTACATACCCTACTCACAAGTCTATATCCGGTACCTCTTGTCTCGCTTCCTGTACCTGCTTCCCAATGGTCGCTGTACCAATCAGTATCCAAGGATCTATCCTTACCGGTACTCTCGTCCTCACAAGCGGCTGGCCCGTACCCATACCTCTCCTCTGTGTAACTTGGAAACCGCTACCCATTTCCTTGTAACCTATACCTCTGTACTCATATATCTTAAAATTAGCTACATTTTTAAAATATAAATACAGGTTAATAAAAAAAATTTGTACTCCGAACCCATGGCTCTGTACCCGCACCTATGTACCAACCCAATACCATTACACATACCCATATCCATACCCATACCATATTCCATACCCATATCCATACCCAGACCATTTCCATATCTCAGACCATACCATATCCGACCCATATAAGACCCATACCCATACCTACCCATGTTCCGTCTGCTCTGCATCCGTACTCGCTAACCGCTGTTGTTAGTATTAATATTAATGCAGAAACAAAGCATTATGAAATCATGAATTTAAATAATTTGGAATGATAATGCGATTCTATCGATGTTAGAATTGAAAAGACTGCACATTTACAGAAAATAAAGTATGTTTGCCAGACTTGTATGACCCGTACAAATTCCCCTGCCGTACTCATTTTCGTACCCATGCCGTCGTTCTACCCATACAGGAATCCGCTGGTTTGTACCCTTACCTGTACAGGCTTCATAGCCCGTATCTTGTACAGGTTCATTCCCTTACCTTGCCCCGAATTCCGGACCAGTACTGACATTCATACCACTCGATGGTCAGTAAATCCGGTACCTGTACCTGCTGGACTGGACCTGCTACCTGACCCATACCCATAGTCCATACACATACCCATATCCATACCCATACCCATCCCAACCATATCATACCCAATCCATACCATACCCAGTATTCATTCCATACCCATATGCCATATCCATACCCTATACCCATTATCCATACCATACCCATATCGGTACCCATACTAATAGCCATACCATAGCCCTACCCATGCTTCCGTCTGGCATCTGCATCCGTACCCGTAACGCTGTTTGTAGTATTAATAAATTAATGAGAAACAATGCATTTATGGAAATCATGAATTAAATAATTTTGGAATGATAAATCATCTATCATATAGAATGAAAAGATCTGCACATTACAGAAAATAAAGTATGTTTTGCCAGACTTGTATTACCCGTACAAATTCCCCTGCCCGTACTCATTTTCTACGCCATGGTCGTCTTACCCATACCAGAATCCGCTCGGTTTGCTACCCTTACCTTGTACCAGGTTCGATACCCGCATCTTACATACCTGCTACCTGCTGGACTGCTGACCGTGTACCTAAGCCCAAGCAGGTCTCGTAGGCCTACCCATACCGTCCCGACCCGTACCTGTTCCTCTCTGTACCTGTGATTAACCTTACCCGATTTACCTTTTCGTGTACCCAAATTTCATATCTATACTTGCGCAACCAGTGTAACGCGACCTAGCGAATACGTAATACGAAACCGAGTAGATTCGATCGTTGGCTTCGATCGATCCTTGAGCAAAACGCAATCCTAATAGCAATCTCACCGTACTATCCTTATTAGCCACTATTTTATCCGGATAAATATAGGCCTACAGTTTCGCTTCAAAATAGACAAGACAACAGGCGTGTACTACGCCAGTGCAAACATACATATAGACTCATGCCAGGACTAAACAGTGTTTTGCAAGATACAATTTGGAACTTGCCGACTGTCCCCACAATACCTTGTGCCAAACCAGAAGTCAACGGACTCTTAGCTGTATCTTACGATGCCAGTAGGATCGATCGTGCTTGTGCGGAAAACGTCATTCCCAATAAAAAACAACGCCCTCGCCCCTCCACTATTGAGCCGGTTAAATTTTATTCCGGAATAAACGATCGTATGCTAATATGGAAAACACGGGCTGTGTTAGCGCCTATACACGCCAGAGTGCTTTCATTCACATGTATCAACCTCGTTCGAGAGTATAAAACATTCTCCAACATGTCACTGACGCGATCACCGCGAGTCAAGTCCGGCGTAGCAAGGGCTGCGGATCGAGGGGAAATCCTACCGTAGGTAATTTACAGCGAACGAGTAGTATGCGTTATCCCTACGGGGGAAAATGAATTTCCGCAGGGGAGGAAGAGTAGGGGTTTTTTGTGATTTGTAGGGTTTTTTTGACAAGTTCCAAACAATAGATTCTTTCTCAAAAACTCTCGTTGATATCTCTCGTAGACATTATTGGTAAATCCATTGTCCGATGTTGGTCACTATATGCAATCACCACTTATCCTTCAAAACCGTACATGTCTCGCATGCAGGGTCCCAATCCAGGGGCGACAGCTTAAGGAACTGTTCCCCCATGATTTTGAAGGTGGGGTACAAAAATATCAAATGCCCCCCTCCCCCCACACTTTGGCTAGAAAAAAAATCTCCAAAAATTAGCGTCGTGCCATATACAGCTACACCCTGGAGTGCCAGCACCAAATCGGATAGCCCATTAAGACCAACATTTCAGAAGCTGTTCTAAAATTTGTAAAATGGGGCCAGCATTAAATGCTTTGCAAATGCAATTTTCATAAGTTTGCTCTCATGGCTAGTCTATAATTCTGGATAGACATATCATGTATGAAAATCAAGGACTCAACATTTCAGAAATCTGTTGTAAGATTTCTTACGAACATGTTGGTCAGCATTTAATTTTGCAAAATGCAATTTTATACAAGTTGCTCTGTGCGATTTAATTCACACAGCTGCAAACGTTTCGTTTTTGCTATTAGAGGAACGTATTGGTCGAGATAACTCTCTTGACCCATACACATTAGGTGTGTGCTGCCCACTGACGCTGCGTACGCTTCCATACAGCTTACTAATCACTGAACAGCACAGTGATTCTGCACGGAGTAGGGCCCATACGCGCCAATAGAATGTGGACGCCACAGTTGAACACCACACAGACCCGGGCTCCACATGAGATTTGTATTCTGCCACGGAGCCTGCAGTGAACTGCCACAGTAAACGCCCGCGCTTACATGATTTCTGACGTGTGGGATTGTGCCTACGGATACGGATCTCACGGAGTTTGCGGGCACTTTTTGACATAGAGACAGAAAAATAATGCTTTAAAATAACATGTTAAGTTGAAATTAGGTGTGATGAAGTTCTTTTATATTCAAAATAGACAAGGCAAGAAAAAAAGTGAATTTTTCCGACACGGCTCGAGAATGCGAATGCGCAGTATTTTGGTCTGGTAAAACGGCCAAACTGGCAAAAACCTTGGCCGAAATCTGTAGAGACTTCACCTGCTATCACTGGCATTTCTCACCGTAACTACTTGCTGGTGATTGACTGCGCAGTTCGTACGATTGTACGGCAAAAAGATCGGAGAACATGCCCTGAAAAATCCTCTGAACATTTTTCGTCAAAAAATAATGGGCCCTGAGACAATAAACAGCTTACTCGCGCATCGCAATTTGGGGTCGACTGCGAAGCGGAACGGTCGCCGTTCCGGGAGCCTATTGTCACAGAAAATACTTGAAGTAAGAATGCCATAAAATCGCCAAACGCCAAATAAACGACATTATTACAATAGATTGCTTGTCATCAGTTTCAGATGACAGGGAGGGAAAAGGAATTAATCCACTTACCCTCAGGCAGCCCATCGGATGTAAATTTCTGTATATGAACAATGTAGATAGGAGATTCTTTAAGACTATTTGCATAATTTCTGGGGGTCGGGAATATTCATGGGCGATCAGGCAAACCTGTCTTAGCGTGCCACCTGTCTATAGCGGACTCCTGTTATGCGCACTAAAATAATTCCCCCCGCCAGAAAATTCATGTTTGTAGACCCTGGTTATACGTCACCTTGTCTAACGCACCAGCGCACATATTTGTAATCCGCGCACGAAATTGCACTTGCGAAAATATTAGCGGCCTATCCAATCTGAAACTGACCGAACTCTGGCGATGCGTAGCGACCGCGGCGAGCGGCCAAGCGGGCATGCTGCCTTATGGCAACATGTTCGACGAGCGGCCTTAATTTTTATTTAAGAGAATGATAGGTGTTTAAATTGGTCTGTTTTACCAGATCCCAGCTGTTTAAACAGACTTAGCGCAATTGTTATCGTCCAGAACGGATACGCGATTAAATCCATATCGGCAGATTAATCTTGCTTTCATGCGAACAATATTCAAGACGGAATCCAAAGCAAACTCCGACGAACGATAAGTGCGGTATTGCTCTGTTTACTAATACCTGCCTGCTTAGACACTTGCATTGTTACCATCCAGGGAACGGATACGGTGAGTCATGTTGGGGTCCGGTTGGGGTATTGTTTTCAACGCAGCTCAACTTCTTTTTTCTTCCACGAAGACAATTCTTCACTGGCGGCGCCAGCTGCACGATCATGTGTCTAATTGGTGTTTACTAGGTCACACGGCTCGCTGATCGGCGGATAGCCAAACTGTACTGTACACGCAAGTTTTTCGTTCGAGCACGACATTGTTAGGACGATACCGGGCCGCAGCTCCGCCGTACGTACGCAAAATTGTACCTATCATGATGATGTATTGCACGTGCGTTTAGTGCGTTGTTTGGTTGAGCCTCATGCGTGTTTACACTAAATCTAGATGGTATCTGTCTCCTCTTTTTCGGGCGCTTCTCATTTCTAACATTATGACATATCCCCGAATAAAAGGAGACTATCAAGTCTCGTGCATTTTCCCTTTTTCCTTTTGACAGTGTGCGTAATAATTTGTATGAACTTTTTAAGATTAAAATATGACTCGAAATAACACTAGAGTTTTCTTTGTCATTTTCTTTCTTTGTGACAAAACAGAGTAAGTTTATTGTTTCATTGCATGCAAAGTGTGACTCATCAAAGATTAAAATATACTACGAATAGGCACTATGATTTTTGTGTTTCATTATTCTTGTTGTTGTGACAAGACAGAGTCAACTTATTTGTATTCATGTTCATATCTGATTTAGTGTGAACTTATACAGATTAAAATATGACTACGAATAGCACTATGAGTTGGTTTTCATTGTTCTTCTGTTGTGGACAAAACAGAGTCAAGTTCTTTGTATTGCATCCAGATGATTGTAGTTGACTTATAAAGATTAAAATATGATACGAATAGCCACTATATTTGACTGTTAGTGTTTTCATTTTCTTCCTGTTTGTGACAAACAAAGTCAAGTTATTATTCGTCATTGCATGTCATATTGATTTAGTCGTGACCTTATACAATTAAAATATGATTACGAATCAGCACTATGATTTTTGTTGTGTTTCAATTTCTTCTCTGTGTGTGACAAACGAGTCAAGTTCATTGTACTTGCATGCATCATGGATTTAGTGTGAGACTTATAAAGTTAATCATGACTACGGTATCCAGCTATGAGTTTTGGTCTTTTCATTTTCTTTTGTTTGTCGACAAACAGTCAAGCGTATTCGTATTGGCGTGTCATGCATGTCTTAGTTGTTTCAATATTTTTAATGCGAAATATTAATGATGACAGAACCGTGGACAATAAAAACAAATTCTATTTAGCATATGTCGGCCCGTGTTTTCAATACAACAGTTCACATTTGTTTTTAACTTGAAGCACCAAAATGTTAGCCTGTGTCACTGGACCATCCACTTGTCAAACGATGAAGCATATCGGATTCTCCGATGATTCAGAATCAGCAGATGAAGGTCTTAATTGGTTTGGTTTACAACATTACAGATAACACTTCTATTCCCCTGATTAGCCTAATTACTCTACATACAAACTTAAAGGCAACCCATTTGGTGCTGATAAAATGTCGTTTGAATGAATAGGGATTTAACTTTTGTGCTAATTAGCAACTTAATTGACTGGTTTGCGGCTTCTTTGGTCCGCCCGGCGGTCTTGCATTGATGCGCTCGATGATAGTGTCGGATTATAGACACATAGCAAACTGTCAATCATATCGATTAATGCGATGGGATTGTACTTGCAGCGTACACAAGGGCTATATAAACCAATGTGGAAATGGAAAAAATTGTCACTTGTACTGATCCTATCCGTATACGAGTTTCCAATCTTCAGTTATTTTCTGCGAGATCTACATCATCTAATCATGGTCCCGTCTTCAAGAAGAACCAATCGCAGCGAGGACGTCACCACTAAGTTTGGAAGAAGAAGATAGAAGTTATCCGGATGAATGAGCAGACACATGAGCGCTCCGTCCATCGCAGAGAAACTGAGTCACCCCAAGGCACAGATCGGGAGAACTCAGATTCCTCAACATTATCAAAAGAAACGAGAATGTGGTGGGAGAGTATGAGAGCAATGCTCGCCGCTGGAATCCGAAAGCGGAAGTCGAGGAAGAGCGACCAACGATGAACTATAATGCCCATCTGTACGAATGGTTAAAGACATCGACGGCGAGGAATGGTTTCCCGTAGCGGCCCGCTCCTCCGAAGAGAAGGCGCTTGGAGATTGCTGCCAGCTGACTGGCGCTTCAAGTGCGTCGAATGCGGTGGCTGGAGGACGTCGGCGGAGACCATAACATCGTCTTCGGCAAGATAACGTCGGGAGCGGCGACGTCGATACTGACCAGTAACTGACGATTGTAAGAAGAGCCTGCCAGAGCTCTGCGGGGGTACCGCCCTCCGTGACAGTCTTCAACATGCAGCAAACTGGCTTTTCTTATCAAGGCATCGGTATGATTCGACGCCTCATTTCAAAGGTGCAAGACTGTCGGGGGCATATGCGTTCCAACGAGAGGCGAATGCACGCATATGCTCATGCTCCAACGGTGGAGAGAAAGGAGACGCTGATGGTTATCGGAAGGCCACAAACGCGTGTTTCGGTTTCGGATCGACAGGAAAGACTTGCAGTGATTTTGTGGGGATTGAAAGTTGGCATGTTTTTAAACTGCTTTATTTACGTCTTTTTATTCAGAATAAAATTTCTTGTTGAAACTGTTTTGTGTGAGTTGTATTTAGAGAGTATACACCTTGAATTTCTTTCTTTGTTGTGGTGGCCCTGAAAAGGGCCGTTTAAGTTTGGCACCTCCCTCACACCTTCTTGAAAAAATCAAGCAAGGTTGACTGTCTTGCCTCCTGCCTCTGTCGACCTTGCTCAGATTGCACTGCCTCCTCCAAGTCGTCGCAACGTTGCAAGATGTCGTTGAACCCCTTACTGATGGCGAATGCCTTCAGGTCTGCCAGAGTGCTGCAGAATTCATGCAGATTCTTCACCTTCACCTCCTGCTGCTGCGGTGGCTCTTCTTCGTCACTGTCTTCTTCCTCTTCCTCCTCCTCCTCCTGGCTGTTGAGACGACGTTGAAAATCTTCAACAGTGATGGGATGCTCATTATCAGCTGTAGCCAGACTGGCGTCAATCTCCACCAGCTCTTCTAGAGTGATCTTGAGTTTGGACTTGCACACCGCATCCATTCCATCATCTGCAGGCTCCTCCACTTGTTCTTCAGCTACCTTCTCGCCGACGCCACAGTTTGCGAAGCACTTCTTGATGGTGTCCGGACTTGTGTCATTCCACGATCTGTGGATCCAGTTGATGGCTTGAAGAATATCCGTCGACTTCATCAGCTCGGGAGCTGTCAATGCCGGCTCTCTCTCCATCCGACTCAGGATACTCTTCAGCTGCCGCTTGCGGAACTTGAGCTTCGTTGCTTGTATGATGCCTTGATCCATGGGCTGGGTGACGGAGGTGGTGTTTGGGGGAAGAAACAACAGTTTGATGTTACTCAGCTGAAGGTGTGGGTGACACGGAGCGTTGTCCAACAACATCAGAATCTTTCTACGCTGCCTCTTCATCTTGGAGATTGCTGGTCATCCATGCCTTCTTGTTTGCGTGATAGTCCACTGGCAAGTCTTTCCTGTCGATCCGACCGAAACAACGCGGTTTGATGGCCTTCCCGATAACCATCGGCGTCTCCTTCTCTCCAGCAGCGTTGGCACAGAGCATTACTGTGATTCGCTCCTTTGAACGCTTGCCTCCCGAACAGTCTTCACCCTTGAAATGAAGCGTCGAATCTACCGATGCCTTGTAGAAAAAGCCAGTTTCGTCCATGTTGAAGATGTCACGGAGGGCGTACCCCTCGCAGAGCTCTGGCAGCCTCTCCTTCCATTCGTCAGTTACTGCAGTATCGACGTCGCCGCTCTCCCCGTTCATCTTCCCGAAGACGATGTTATGTCTCCGCCGGAACGCCTCCAGCCACCCATTCGACGCCTTGAAGTCCGCCAGTCCCAGCTGGGCAGCAATCTCCAGCGCCTTCTCTTGGAGGAGCGGGCCGCTTACGGGAAACATCCTCGCCGTCGAGTCCTTAAACCATTCGTACAGGATGGCATTTAGTTCATCGTTGGTCGTCTTCCTCGCCTTCCGCTTTCGGTCCAGGGGAGCATTGCTCTCATACTCCTCCACCCATTCTCGCTTTCTTTTGATAATGTTGAGAATCTGAGTTCTCCCGCATCTGTGCCCTTGGGTACTCAGTTTCTCCGCGATGGACCGGGCGCTCATGTGTTGCTGCTCATTCATCCGGATAACTTCTATCTTCTTCTCCAAACTTAGTGGGTGACGTCCTGCTGCGTTGTTCTTCTTGAAGACGGGAGCCATGATGATGATGTAGATCTCGCAGAAAATAAACTTGAGAAGATTGGAACTCGTACTGATTCGGTGAGAGTCAAGTAGCAAGTGACATTTTTTCCATTTCATATGGGTTTATATAGCCCTTGTGTACGCTGCAAGTACAATCCCATCGCATTAATCCGATATGATTGACAGCTATTGTTGTCTATAATCCGACATATCATCGAGCGCATCAATGCAAGACCGCCGGGCGGACCAAAGAAGCCGCAAAACCAGTCAATTAAGTTCTAATTAGCACAAAAGTTAATCCCTATTCATTCAAACGACATTTTATCAGCACCAAATGGGTTGCCTTTAGTTTGTATGTAGAGTAATTAGGCTAATAGGGGAATAGAAGTGTTATCTGTAATGTTGTAAACAAACCAATTAAGACGTTCATCTGCTTGAATCTCGAAATCATTGCTTCATCGTTTGACAAGTGACGTCCAGTGACACAGGCTAACATTTTGGTGCTTCAAGTTAAAAACAAATGTTGAACTTTGCTATTGAAACACGGCCGACATAGTGCTAAATAAGATTTGTTTTATTTGCCACGGTTCTGTACATCAATAATTTCATTAAAAATATTGAAACATAAAATGGACATGCAATACGAATACACTTGACTCTGTTTGTCACAAACAAAAGAAAAATGAAAAGACAAAACTCATAGTGCTATTCGTAATCATATTTTAATCTGTATAAGTCACACTAAATCAATATGACATGCAATACAAATAAACTTGACTTTGTTTGTCACAAACAGAAGAAAATGAAAACACAAAACTCATAGTGCTATTCGTAGTCATATTTTAATCTTTATAAGTCACACTTGCATGCAATACAAATAAACTTGACTCTGTTTGTCACAAAGAAAAGAAAATGAAAAGACAAAACTCATAGTGTTATTCGTAGTCATATTTTAATCTTAAAAAGTCATACTAAATTAATACGACATGTCAAAAGCGAAAAGGGAAGTATAGTCACACTCAAATCAATATGACATGCCAATACAAATTAACTTGACTCTGTTATAAGTCACACTTGCATGCAATACAATAAATTTGACTCTGTTTGTCACAAACAGAAGAAAATGAAAAGACAAAACTCATAGTGTTATTCGTAGTCATATTTTAATCTTAAAAAGTCATACTAAATTAATACGACATGTCAAAAGCTAAAAGGGAAAATGCACGAGACTGAATCAGTCTCCTTTTTATTCGGGGATGATGTCAATAATGTTAGAAATGAGAAGCCCCCGAATAAAAAGGAGACAGATACCATCTAGATTTACGTTAAACCCATGAGGCTCAACCAAACAACCACTAAACCGACGTGCAAATCACATCTCATGTACGGTACAATTTTGCGTACGTATGGCCGGACGTGCGGCCGTATCGTCCTACAATGTGTGGCTGAACGAAAACTTGCGTGTACAGTACAGTTTCGGCTCATCCGCCGATCAGCGAGCCAGTGATAACCTAGTAAACAAACCAATTAACACCTGATCGTCGTGCAGCTGGCCGGCCGCCAGTGAAGAATTGTCTTCGTGGAAGAAAAAGAAGTTGAGCAGCGTTTGAAAAACAATACCCCAACCCGGACCCCAACATGACTCACGTAATCCGTTCTGGACTGTAACAATGCAAGTGTCTAAGCAGCAGCGCAGGTATCTAGGTAAACAGAGCAATTACCGCACTTAATCCGTTCTCGGAGTTTGCTTTGGATTCGTTGGAATATTGTTCGCATGAAAGCAAGATTAATCTGCCGACATGATTTAATCGCGTAATCCGTTCTGGCGAGTAACAATGCGCTCTTTTAAACAGCTGGGATCTTGGTAAACAGACCAATTTAAACACCCTATCCATTCTCTTTCATAAGAAAATTAAGCCGCACGTTCGACATTGTTGCCATACGGCCAGCATGCCGCTCGCCGGCCGCTCGCTACGCATGACGCCAGCAGTTTCGGGTCAGTTTCAGATTGATGGCCGCTATAGGCAGTGCAATTTCGTGCGCGGGATACAATATCAGTGGCCGCTGGCTGCGTTAGACAGGTGACCGCTATACGCAGGGTCTACAACACATGATTTCTCTGCGGGGGAATTTTTAGTGGCCGCTATAGGCAGGTGGCCGCTATAGACAGGTGGCCGCTAAGACAGGTTTGACTGTACATGTACATGTACAACACTACTCAGTACTGTACTTGGAATGTAACATGCAATGCCTACAAGGCTTTACTGCACCAGTGTACAACAGGGTAAAAATATTTTGGTGCACTTCAAATAGAAAAAACACACTTCTGTCAAGAACTGAAAAAAAATAGCCTCGTTAAAATATAATCAAGGGCTATTGACAGATCCTTTATGGTTATGATGTATGGTGCTATGACCTTCTCAACTTCTGTACAGGTTCAGTGCCTCAAGCAAGATCTATTGGAACTATTCGAAGCCAGCGGTACATGTACATACAATTGTGCTGCAGTTCCAGTTGTAATATTTATTTGGCAAGAATATAAGTATTTCTTTTTTAACTACTGTATGAAAATGAGCATTTTCAAAGTTTTCATAGAGTGTATGCTTGGAGTACTTTTAACTTTGGTCAAAGTACACAGGCGTACTAGTATGTACTACAGTAGTAGGCCTATATTGGATGTATGGTACTAGTTGTTTGTCATGGACCATACACTGTACATGTACATGTACATGTATATCAGTCAGAGCTAACTTGGTTACTGTGCTGTAACACATACACTGTAGTTGGAATGAAAACATACATCATTACAGGGACATAAAAATACTTGTGTGTACGTACAGTAGTGTACTAATTTGCATAGTACACCGCAGCATAAATAATGATATTTCTTTATACAGTATGTGTAATGCAAACTTGAGCTTATTTTATTTTAAGATTGTGTTCATCAGTT
>JZLH01S0009038.1:11766-23967 GCA_001188425.1 Eucidaris tribuloides
TCATTTATGTCGTTTAAGGAATTCCAGAGGGAAACCAACTGCATTATACCTCATATTAAACTCTTCCACAGCTAGGAAGCAAAACAAATAATATGAAAATTTGTCAATAAATGAGGGGAGTCCCAGTATCTTACAAAGTTCCAACAAATACAGTGGCGACAGTAAATATCGTCACGCTCCAAACGCGTTCCATGAATCGATGTTCAAACACAATGAAACGCAAAGCCAGTGAAGTAAAAGCGTACCTTGCGTTTATTGAAATGAATTCGTTTCTCGGATCGCGTTTGTAGCCGTTCAGAACGTGACGATACCGTAGTGTAGTTGTATTATCTTGATACTGTATTTAACTGTTGCATTATATTTTGTGTATATACTTGCACGTCAATTATCCTATTTGCATCAGAGTAATGAAATTAATTTTGCGTTAAGAATTTCAAATGCAGTGACATGCAGATGCAGATGAATAAAATGGAATAAAAATGAAACATCCTACCGTGATAAACTCCGTGGGCGAAGAAGTCGGAGAAGTAGAGCATGAAGAGTGTGAAGGAGGCCCAGCCGAGGAATTCGGCCAAACAGAGCCATCTCAGCACGTTCGGCATGTAAATGAAAGACCACAGCCGGTCGGTGAATGTCGGCGATGTCTCGGTGTTATCTTCTTCTCTTGAATTTTGATTTGAGAAAATGAAATAAACTGGTCACTTTGCAGAAATGTCCTTGGTTTGTAGAAGAAGTAACAGTGAGGATATTTTGCATTGTTGCAATGCCATGAACGACAGACTGCAGAAAAAAAAATCTAATTATGCTTTTTTCCACTATTCGTTGAGCTGGTGCTGCATTTTTATCGTTAAGTTAAAACTGAGGGTGCTCTTTAATTTCATTCACAGTTGATATTAATATAAGTGCCAAAAAGAATATACTATGACAATTAATATATTTCCTGTTCCCAGTATTAGTTGAAAGACAAAACTATGTGGTGCAAAACTATGTGACAAGCAAAATGAATGTATTTTGTAGTGAGTTTGTGGAGAAATTCAGTATTCGGTTTTGGCCACAACGGGATGTTCAAAAACGAAAAATTACAAAGACGCATTATCAAAAGTTTTACTGAATTCATTCAACACTGACGCGATTAAGAATCGCTATCCTCGCGTTATTGCATAAATCTTTTACTATAGAAATATCTCTGGTAAAATGATAATACTATATCATTCGATCATTTTCACATACAAATCACTTCAAAAAAAAAAAAAAATCCTCTGGTAAAGGTTTTATGCCTTGAGGTATTCGTTTGGGATTAGTTTCTTCCGGAAAGTATTAGAAAGCTATTGATGAACTAAAATATTGTATTTCCGATGAAGTTATACAAACATAACACAAACCTACCGAGCGTCGGCAGCCGAAACTGATGTGGAATCGCGGTGAGTTACATCACAGTTCAGAGGAAGGTCGTTGAGAGGAATATTTTCTGTTTCGTTAAGAGGAACTTCCGGTATACTCGTCAAGGAGAGACTCACGACAATGACGTATAGTAGTACTTGGAAGACTAAAATAACCATGTAATTGCTGCCAAATATGGGTCCGAGCGAAGTGGACTCCCAATCGACTCCGATTATTGCAAACCCACACCCGCATCCTACCCCTGAAAATCAAGCATAACATGGAGGAAACACTGATCAACAGTTAAGATCAATAAATCGCACACTAAGTATATCTTTCTATTAAATGACAATGAAAGGATTTTAATTCGGAACCGGTTAAAATTATGCACAGACTTTTATTTGAAAGTTTGATTGGAGTTTTGGGGAAGGAGTTACATTTGACACAATGTAACTTACGCATGAATTGAGCTAGGGTACTCAGTTTCTAGTTCAGCAAAATAACTTAGATCACACTTGTAGTTTCATAGGAAAATCAATTTGAATAAAGTACTATCACAATTCCTCTTTTCTGTCCTGTCACGCGAGTCACGTCAAAGAAATTGTAATTTATAAAAAAAAAAGTATTGATTATTGAACAATCATTTCAGAACTAAAACATGTATTGCCAATGCCTTGACTCAAAAACACGTCAAATTTGGTTTTAATAAAGCCAGTTTGATAATAGTAAGAAATTGAAACATGACATTTTGTTCAAATGCCACGCGAGTCACTATGGAATGGCTGTAATAGTTTTATTTACCCAGGGTAGCCACTTCAGTCAAGTCGACTGTTCTTCCAGCAGGCCGTGCATAACATAAATGTTATTATTTCCGTTCTCTGTTCTGAATGCCAAGCGCCTGGCTAGAAGGCAGAAGGTACCAATTTTAAAAAGTCTTTGGTATGACCCGGCCAGGACTCGAACCCGCGACATTCTGGATGTGAGGCGGACGCCAACTAGGCCAACTAGGCCATCACACTGATTATTCTGTACCTTTTGGGCTTCTATGGAAACCCGACGTCTCCCCGTGGTTAAAATTTCCAAGACGAAGAAGAAGAAGAACAGAAGAAGAAGAAGAAGAAGAAGAAGAAGAAGAAGGAGAAAAAAATGATGATGATGATGATCATGATGATGACGATGATGATGATGATGATGATGATGATGATGATGATGACAATGATTAGGAAAAAGAAAAATAACAAGAGGAAGAAGAAAAGATGAGGAGAAAGTAGAAAGAGATGAAAGAGGAGGAGGAGGAAGAGAATATCAAACTAGGGTTCAAATAGTTCCAATACCTCCGAGAACTGCCCTGATGATAAGTCCACGGTTGACATCATCAAGATTGCACACATCTAGTAGGTAGGCTCTAGACATCGCGTCCGTCTGAAACGAACACGAATCCACAAGGGTGGTACCAATGATGACGGCAGCCAATGCCCACCCTGTATTCACTGTCGAAGCTGGAATTACAACACAAATACACAAGTTCTGCTTTAGCACTCTGTAAAACAAAGATTGCTCTAGATTTCAATGTACTGTAATAGTACTTCTATTACCAGTGAAATGGGGCATACACCATACATATATCAAATGCTTGCTCTTTAATGACACAGGCAATTTTCATATCATTCGTTCCTTCTGGAGGCTTATTAAATACTAATGAGCTCAGACGTAAAGAATGATTCTCGAGTACCAGTAAACAAGAAAACTGTGGTACTACTGCCACCCAGTCGAGCCCGGCGGTAGTGCCGCTGACCAGATATCAGTAGGTTCCATGTTTTAGTCCCGTTGGGTCACTCTAATTTCTGACTCATTAAAATAAAAAGATGAAGTATGTGATCTTATCTATCGATTAATTTGATAATACAGAGATAAACAATAAACTTGCTCAACATCGTAAATTCTCTCTGCAAACCTTCATTCATTTATATGATTCGTTCCTTCTGGAGGCCTGTGAAATATTAATAAGCTTAGATATAAGGAATGATTATCGGGTATTTGAAGTTAAATAAACCATGACATTGTCGTTACGCAGCACAGCCCGATATTTGTACCGCTGACAAGATAACAGCAGTAGCGTAGCCAGCTTTTTGGTATTGGGGGGCAAGACACCCAAATGTACCGACAACGGCAAAATCGATTAACATGCATTTAAATATAAAAGTAAAGTAGGCAATTCATTCAAATTAGTAAACAAATCAAACAAAACCATTGCAGTGGAATAATGGTAGACACTTGAAATTAAATACAAACTTAAACTGAAAACAGAGTACAGAAATAAATTTGCATGCAAATTTGCTCGAAAAAATGTTTTTTGCGTACCTTGCGTTTATTTAAATGAATTCGTTTCTCGGATCGCGTTTGTAGCCGTTCAGAACGTGACGATACTGTAGGTGTATTATGTTCTTTCACGTAAATTATCTTATTTGCATCAGAGTAATAAAATTTATTTTGTGTTTAGAATTTCAAATGCAATGACATGAAGAAAAATAAAATGGAATAAAAATGAAACATCCTACCGTGATAAACTCCGTGGGCGAAGAAGTCGGAGAAGTAGAGCATGAAGAGTGTGAAGGAGGCCCAGCCAAGGAATTCGGCCAAACAGAGCCATCTCAGCACGTTTGGCATGTAAATGAAAGACCACAGCCGGTCGGTGAATGTCGGCGATGTCTCGGTGTTATCTTCTTCTCTTGAATTTTGATTTGAGAAAATGAAATAAACTGGTCATTTTGCAGAAATGTCCTTGGTTTGTAAAAGAAGTAACAGTGAGGATATTTTGCATTGTTGCAATGCCATGAACGACAGACTGCAGAAAAAAAAATCTAATTATGCTTTTTTCCATTATTCGTTGAGCTGGTGCTGCATTTTTATCGTTAAGTTAAAACTGAGGGTGCTCTTTAATTTCATTCACAGTTGATATTAATATAAGTGCCAACAAGAATATACTATGACAATTAATATATTTCCTGTTCCCAGTATTAGTTGAAAGACAAAATTATGTGGTGCAAAGCTATGTGACAAGCAAAATGAATGTATTTTGAAGTGAGTTTGTGGAGAAATTCAGTATTCGGTTTTGACCACAACGGGATGTTTAAAAACGAAAAATTACAAAGACGCATTATCAAAAGTTTTACTGAATTCATTCAACACTGACGCGATTAAGAATCGCTATCCTAGCGTTATTGCATAAATCTTTTACTATAGAAATATCTCTGGTAAAATGATAATACTATATCATTCGATCATTTTCACATACAAATCACTTCAAAAAAAAATCCTCTGGTAAAGGTTTTATGCATTGAGGTATTCGTTTGGGATTAGTTTCTTCCGGAAAGTATTAGAAAGCTATTGATGAACTAAAATATTGTATTTCCGATGAAGTTATACAAACATAACACAAACCTACCGAGCGTCGGCAGCCGAAACTGATGTGGAATCGCGGTGAGTTACATCACAATTCAGAGGAAGGTCGTTGAGAGGAATATTTTCTGTTTCGTTAAGAGGAACTTCCGGTATACTCGTCAAGGAGAGACTTACGACAATGACGTATAGTAGTACTTGGAAGACTAAAATAACCATGTAATTGCTGCCAAATATGGGTCCGAGCGAAGTGGACTCCCAATCGACTCCGATTATTGCAAACCCACACCCGCATCCTACCCCTGAAAATCAAGCATAACATGGAGGAAGCATTCCGACTGACCAACAGTTAAGATCAATAAATCGCACACTAAGTATATCTTTCTATTAAATGACAATGAAAGGATTTTAATTCGGAACCGGTTAAAATAATATATGCACAGACTTTTATCTGAAAGTTTGATTGGAGTTTTTGGGAAAGAGTTATATTTGGCACAATGTAACTTACGCATGAATTGAGCTAGGGTACTCAGTTTCTAGTTCAGCAAAATAACTTAGATCACACTTGTAGTTTCATAGGAAAATCAATTTGAATAAAGTACTATCACAATTCCTCTTTTCTGTCCTGTCACGCGAGTCACGTCAAAGAAATTGTAATTTATAAAAAAAAAAAGAGTATTGATTATTGAACAATCATTTCAGAACTAAAACATGTATTGCCAATGCCTTGACTAAAAAACACGTTAAATTTGGTTTTAATAAAGCCAGTTTGATAATAGTAAGAAATTGAAACATGACATTTTGTTCAAATGTCACGCGAGTCACTATGGAATGAGTGTAATAGTTTTTTATTTACCCAGGGTAGCCACTTCAGTCAAGTCGACTGTTCTTCCAGCAGGCCGTGCATAACATAAATGTTATTATTTCCCTTCTCTGTTCTAGAATGCCGAGCGCCTGGCTAGAAGGCAGAAGGTACCAATTTTAAAAAGTCTTTGGTATGACCCGGCCAGGACTCGAACCCGCGACATACGCCATAGGCCAACTAGCCAATTCAACACCGAATTATTTCTGTACCCTTGGCTTCTATGGAAACCCGACGTCTCGCCACGTGGTTAAAATTTCCAAAAGAAGAAGAAGAAGAAGAAGAAGAAGAAGAAGAAGAAGAAGAAGAAGAAGAAAGAAAGAAGAAAAAAGAAAGAGAAAGAAGAAGAAGAAGAAGAAGAAGAAGAAGAAGAAGAAGAAGAAGAAGAAGAAGAAGAAGAAGAGAAAGAAAGAGATGAAGAAGGATGGGGTGGAGTATGGAGGGGAAGAAGGAAAAGAAGAAGAAGGAGAAAAAATGATGATGATGATGATCATGATGATGACGATGATGATGATGATGATGATGATGATGATAATGATTGGGAAAAAGAAAAAAATAACAAGAGGAAGAAGAAAAGATGAGGAGAAGTAGAAAGAGATGAAAGAGGAGGAGGAAGAGAATATCAAACTAGGGTTCAAATAGTTTCAATACCTCCGAGAACTGCCCTGATGATAAGTCCACGGTTGACATCATCAAGATTGCACACATCTAGTAGGTAGGCTCTAGACATCGCGTCCGTCTGAAACGAACACGAATCCACAAGGGTGGTACCGATGATGACGGCAGCCAATGCCCACCCTGTATTCACTGTCGAAGCTGGAATTACAACACAAATACACAAGTTCTGCTTTAGCACTCTGTAAAACAAAGATTGCTCTAGATTTCAATGTACTGTAATAGTACTTCTATTACCAGTGAAATGGGGCATACACCATACATATATCAAATGCTTGCTCTTTAATGACACAGGCAATTTTCTCTTTAAGGCTAACATTTATTTATATCATTCGTTCCTTCTGGAGGCTTATTAAATACTAATGAGCTCAGACGTAAAGAATGATTCTCGAGTACTAGTAAACAAGAAAACTGTGGTACTACTGTTACCCAGTCCAGCCCGGCGGTAGTGCCGCTGACCAGATATCAGTAGGTTCCATGTTTTAGTCCCGTTGGGTCACTCTAATTTCTGACTCATTAAAATAAAAAAGATGAAGTATGTGATCTTATCTATCGATTAATTTGATAATACAGAGATAAACAACAAACTTGCTCAACATCGTAAATTCTCTCTGCAAACCTTCATTCATATTCATTTATATGATTCGTTCCTTCTGGAGGCCTGTGAAATATTAATAAGCTCAGATATAAGGAATAATTATCGGGTATTTGAAGTTAAATAAACCATGACATTGTCGTTACGCAGCACAGCCCGATATTTGTACCGCTGACAAGATAACAGCAGTAGCGTAGCCAACTTTTTGGTATTGGGGGGCAAGACACCCAAATGTACCGTCAACGGCAAAATCGATTAACATGCATTTAAGTATAAAAGTAAAGTAGGCAATTCATGCAAATTAGTAAACAAATCAAATAAAACCATTGCAGTGGAATAATGGTAGACACTTGAAATACAAACTTAAACTGAAAACAGAGTACAGAAATAAATTTGCATGCAAATTTGCTTGAAAAAAAATGGTTTTTACATTTAAGAAAAATGCAATTTCTTCCAGTATTTTTGTTGGTTTATAAGATATTTCGTCGGTACAAAATTATTTTTTGTCGGTTTACGCTTTTCGACAAAGTTCTTCGTGTACCGACAAAATTCCGAAAAAGTATTATTGGAGGGGGCAATTCACCCCCCCCCCCCCTTGGCTACGCTAATGGATAGCAGTTCGGTTTCAGGTTTGAGTCCTGTTGGATCATTCTTTTTTCCGAGTCATAAAAATTAAAGAATCGACCATTTGATCTTATCTGGGTCTGTTCACAAAACTGGGAAACGTTTGTGGCATTTTGTCTTTAATCTCCTGTAATTTAAGAATAGCATATATTTAGTTACTTTTAAGTGTGTCATGTTATCTTAGGTGCCAGCAAAACACTTATGAGAATCACAAACATATGCATCCATGATGCATTTTGAAAATAATTATTAAAAAACTGGCATTGTGGATGTAACTGGACACCATGTCCGTGTTACATCCACAACGTCTTATTTTGAGATGTAACTGCACATCTGTAAGTCTCTCGATGATAAATACTTGCCTGGTTACTAAGGGCTCTGAAGTTAAATCAACGCAACAAAAACTGGAATGACAGAATACCAACTTCCATGGATTCTAATGAAAGTTGTGGTTATAACACTGTCATGTTGTGGATGTAACCGTTTGTGACATTTAGCAGAAACCGTTACATCCACAACACTCATCAGAAACTCAGGGAAGGAATATTCTTTCGTTCAAAGTTTTGCTTCTTTGAACTGTCACCATAACATACTGTCATCATGTAGGTTTTAGCTACAGAAGATATCATGGATGCATTGGTATATCTCAAAAAAGGTTGTTGCGGATGTAACATGGGACACCAGTGTCCTGTTACATCCACAACATGTTTTTGTAAATATTTCTGAAATGCATGACAGAACAATGTGTCTGTGTTCTTCAAAAGCTTCCTGAAGACAACACGTATATTCATATAAAATGGCATAATCGTGTAAGTCATAGTTTTAAAACTACAACGCTTGAATTATAAAATGTCACGATTTGTTCCCCAACTATGTGAACAGACCCATCTACCATTAGTTGGATAACATAAAGATGAACAACAAACCTGCTCTGCGTGTGATTATAAATTAGATAGACGTGTACAGATGGAAATAGCAATTTCTATGAATGAATGGATGGATGAATGAATGAATGAATGAATGAATGATGGAATGAATGAATGAATGAAAAATATAAAATAGCTATAAAATCACCGATGTTTTCTCCATTCAGATAACACGCACTGCCAATTAGAGCGGCTATATTGAGAGCCAGAAGAAAAGGTCGCCGCCGGCCCCACCGGCAGGTACAGTTGTCGCTGGCTGGACCGAGGAATAAACCCAACACCGCTCCCATGATGGCGCCACTCACCCCAAGAATGCCGTACAAAGACTGGGGAATCCCCAATATTAGAAGTAGCGGTGCCCCCAACGTCGACTCACAGCTGAAGGCACAATCCAAGACGAACTGTTGGCTGCCATGGCGCAAAAGCTGACAAAATGTTCTGTCCGAATTTTCTTCTCTCCAGAAGAGTTGTTTAAAGAACTTCCGTTGTTCAATGTACTGTCATTGTTCACCAGTAAGTGTCGTTTTTCATCGTTCACCGTGACAGATGAAGGCGGCAAAGATTCTTCTGTTTGTGACAAGGACATCGCTTTTATGTCGTACAATTTGATTTAGTCTTCTCCCGGAGATGTAATCAGTAACTCCTTGATATTTAACCGAATTTGTATTTCCGTCAGTAGGTGTGTTCTGCCTAAAAGTTGAAAAAAAAATACTGAAATGTTTTACAAGACAATTTTAATCAAAGCAGCATAACTCATAATTCTTCAAACAAATTTCAAGCCGTTTGTAGCTCTTGCATCTCTTGTTATGTAATTGTTTTTTTGCTCTATACTACCCCATAGTTTTACGGGGGTTGTCGGTTTTAGTAATAACTTGTTAGAATTTGTAAATAACTACATAAACTAAGTACTTTCCATGGTAATTGTTTTTGCGTTATCATGTTACACATGAAATCACGAAGCCAAAAATTTAGCAGCATTGTTTGATAACAGGTGATTAACGTGGCCTATTTTCACTTTAAAGCCCAAGTTTAGTTTTGGTGATTTTTTGTTATTTGAAAGCTTTATGCCCCAATGTCATAACCCTGCAATAATAGATTCTGATTGTCTTTAGTTTTTTTTTTTATTAATTAATGAAAAATCTCGTGGGAACACCCCCAAAATTTTACATTATAGCATCTAAAGGGTTGAAAAGGCTTTAAGGTTACATGTGTTTACCTTCATCTGAAAGAGCAGACGCACGCTCTTCAGGGGTTATTTTACTCATATAACATTTTTAATCCTTGGATGCTGTAATTGTAAAATATTGTCAAAAATGTCGCGGGCGTCCCCCCCCCCGACATTTTTTCATTAATTAATAATAAAAAAATCAAGACAAAAACAAAAGTTATATGATGTATACCTCATCTGGAAAGCAGCCGAGTCTGCTCTTTCAGATGAGGTATAAACAGCATGTAACCTTAAACCTAACCTTGAAGTATGCTATATGTAAAATTTTGGGGTTGTTCACCACAGGATTTCTTCACTAAATAATTAAAGAAAAATAACTACAGATAAACATTTCAGAATCTTATTATTGCAGGGTTATGACTTTGGGGCATAAAGCTTGCAAATAACAAAAAATCCCCAAAACTAAACTTGGGCTTTAAACTGCTGTTGACATAATCTATTTTTAAATATTTCCTTTCGAGTTCTACATATCGTGTATCTGTCTGTGTAGTGTAATAAATATTTATGTTGATGTCATACGAAGTGGACTATAGGGCATTGACCAAATAACGCTCTAGAAAAAAAAGTTCCGTAGTCTCCAGATTGGTATTGAAAAATAACATTACAAACTAATTAAGATAAAGTTGCTGATGAGAAAACATTGTTTTCCCAATTTAGTGCATTGTTGAGAAAATCGACTAATTAATGAGGGAAGTTCCTCAGTTCCATTCGTAGAAGAAGGAATCACCGTATAGCGATTTCACAAACACGGCCATTACGTGCTAGATCGCTTTTTACAGATATGCTATTAATATTTATGAAGGCCTGTGGCTCACATTGGAATGAAGGTATTCTTTTGAATGCATTTAACAAAAGACATTCACACAGTCCTCCATTATTAATACAATAGTTGCGCTCAAATGCATCACCAAAGTTCCTATTCAGTTTTCAAACATCTGCTGTTTCACAGAAGCATTGTGACTGCATAGGTTGTCAAGCACTCCCAAGTTTGGGAACGAGGATATCACGGAGTGATATTCCAGCCACGCAATTTATTTTTGCACACGGTGAAAATGCCCGGTAGTTTGTACACTGCTAAAACATATACTTGGTCACGACATTATAAATAACCGTCATAATTAGTAGAACAAACCCGATTTACGGGTTTTGTAATATTTAAATATTCATCATTAGGGATTTGTAAAATACCTCTGATGGGACTACGGAAAGTCACGATAAATGGCCTTGCCCTACAGTCCAAGCAGCGTGTTTTGCGCTTCAATTTACAACTGTGTCAGGTTCGACAAATGGTAATTCCCGAAAAATGCATGTATTACATATCCAATCATAGTCACTTTCATGAATTTCTTGGGAAATATTGCAGTTTAAGTGACGTAGTTGTTTGCATATTATGCAAAATATTGTATTTTTTCTGTTCTGGAAACTTACATAGAATCCAAGGTTGTTTTAGCTATACCAAACTTGAGGTATGAAAGATGGAGTTACAAGTCAAGAGTCTTTAAACGATGTTCTACGCCTCTATTCGAAAAAAAAATGACGCGAATGCAGGTGGACTGACAATAGCTTACTGTTTGACATGAATAATTATTATTAGTCACTTTTAAAGAAAGAACATGTTGTTATAATGATATTACTTTTCGCTATACCTTATAGCAAAAGAATGAGTGACCACATAATCTTCAGACTCGAGGGACATGCAAAAAAGAAAACGGGCAAAAATCAATGCAATATAGATTTTAAAAATTCTCAACTGGCCTGGGCACGCCTGAGCATATTTTCGACACAATTTATCAAAGAGAACTATATTTGAAAATTATTCAAATTCAAATTCAAATTGAAATTTATTTATTTCCACAAAATCACACGGATAAAAATATAAACATCAAGTAAAATAAAATGATAGATAATCACTTACTGTGTACACAACATGTGTTATATTATAAATAAATACAAGTAACTTAAGTAGCATTGATTTTTGAAAAAAAGGAAAGTCCGCAAAGCTTAAATAAGCTTGACTAAAAAAGGACTGCCCCGGTAACTAGACAAGTTTACAAATACGATTACATGTTTACATACAAATAACTATTGATATGACCCGTAACCACAAAGCCCGTATGAAGTAGCATATTAATGATATGGACGAGAAAGTTAGAAACCTACAATTCTCATTTTTGGGAGACGTTATAAAGTGACATCAATTATGTAGTATGCGTACAAAATATCACGAATGAAATCTGTTAACTTGTCTGTCTGTGTGTGTGAGTGTGTGTGTGTCTGTGTGTGTGTGTGTGTGTGTATGTGTGTGTGCGTATGTTGTGTACGTATGTGTGTGTTGTATGTGTGCATGTGTGTGTATGTTTGTTATGTGTGTGTGTGTGTGTGTGTGTGTGTGTGTGTGTGTGTGTGTGTGTGTGTGTGTGTGTGTGTGTGTGTGTGTGTGTGTGTGTGTGTGTGTGTCAATTAACTCATGAATAAGTCAAGTCCAAGAGTGAATGGAAATCAATAAGTAAGT
>JZLH01S0009039.1:6706-19574 GCA_001188425.1 Eucidaris tribuloides
AATGGCTCTGTGACGGGAAATTTTGAACTTGGATTGGGAAATTGTCGTCCTCCCCCCCCCCCCCCCCCACTATTTCGTGTTTCGGTACTGGTGTGACGGAAAAATGTTGGCCTGGGATGTGGGAAAAAATTTTGCGTCACTACCACCCCCCCGCCCCCCCACTATTCTTCGTGTTATTCGGCGACTTGCCTGACCAGGAAATGTGAGACCTGGTTATTGGCGGGAACCCCCCCTTTGGAAAAATCCTAGTAGCCTATCGGGAGCATGAATGTGACACAGTCTACTGTTGTATTTCTCGTGCATGTGAAATGTTATTATGTAAGTGAGTTTAGTGAACTTTTGTGGATCCAGTCCATTAATTGTCTGTGCCTGCGACCTTGACAAGCCGAACTTGACTCAGGCAGCAAGTTCTTTAAGTCTACTGGGATATGCACTGCCGCGTATGATGTGTGTCCGGGGGGGGGGCCTTCGCTCTACGCACACGGGCCCGCCTATGCACCCACTGTCAGAAAGGCGTCGCAAAGCGGTCCCCACTACCTCCTGTCGCCCCAGTCCAGACCAAAGCATGTGAAAAGGCGTCCCCTTTTCCAGCCCATCGGGTGTACGTCCGGGGTGTCGTCTCCGCTTTTGGCGAAAAGGGTAGCGTTTTTCAGCACGTCGCCGGCAATCGCCATTTAGGGTAGCCTTTTTCACAGTATACCCATTTAGGTACTAATTTGGTTATGTAGATTTATGCCATTTAGGGCGCAATTTTTTTGTCGTTTTAATTAACATCTCCAAATGAACGTTTATTTATGAATTGCTTATTGAACCTCTTTGGGTGGGCAATGCTACATAACGTATTGGTTGGTGGTATCAATTAGTTGGATTTTCACATGTTTATGCCACTTTAGGGTATCGTTGTGGATTCCTACTCTCATAACCACTAGGCTAGGGTATTCGAATTAGTTGATTTTCCTGTTTGATTTCATGTGTTACCCATTTGAGGGTTGCAAAATTTCGTTATCGTAGGTTACTTTGTATAGGGTGCATTTCTGAGGTTGTATGAACACGCGTGGGTAGCAGACCTTGTTGGAGAGTGACCCCCCCCCCCCCCCGCGGTGTGTGTCTCCCAAGTCGAGTAAAGTATCGGTACAGTTATGAATCGGGTTACGAGACGAAGGTAACAGGTATGAGTCGGGGTATGGGTAGGCCTACGCGGACCTGTGGGGCAGGTACAGTACAGACAGCGGGCTACAGTTATGGATACGGACACGTGTTACGTTACAGGTCGGAATTAGGGGCAAGCGCGTACGGGTATGAACTGATTGGTACGGGTATGACCTATGGGCTCGACGGGTTATGAACCTATGGTACGGCTAACGGTTAAGACAGCGGGTATGGGATAGAAGCAATGATACAATAATGTTTCAGGTTGAGGTGGAATTTGGTGACGGTATCAAGATTAGTTGTTTTCACTGTGTCGCCACTTGAGGGTATCAAATCGTTAGTGATTCCTGCTTATGATACTAGTAGGGTATCAATAGTTGACTTTCCTGGGGGTCCGCCGCTTACGGTAGTTAGCTATTCTCGTAGTTACTCGGCATCCTAGGGTTGCAAATTTCGTTATGTAGTTACCTATAGGTGGCATTCTTGAGGTTGTTGAACGGGTGGGGTAGCAGACTTGTTGCGAGAGTGACCCCCCCCACTCCACCCCGGTGTTGTGTCATTCAGTCGAGACAAGTATGGCGGGTTACGAGAAGCGGTAAGGTATGGTGCCGGGGTAATGGGTGGCCGACGGCCTGTGAGGTCAGGTACAGGTACAGACAGCGGTTGTTAGGTACGGATACGGACCATGCAATGGGTCAGAATGCTGAGTCCGGTTCGGGGGAATTTGTTCGGGTATACAAGGTCTGGCAAACTATTAATTCTGTCAAAATGTGCAGGTCTTTTCAAATTTTGTATGATAATGAATTCCCACCCCAACAATTATTTAATTCACGATTTCAATAATGCATTTTTTCTCGATTATAATTATACTACACACAGCGGTTACGATACGGCGTACGGACAGCCGACTGAATCATGGGTACGGTATCAGATTCAATCTAAAAAAAATCTTTCCTTAACTGAATAAAAAAAAAACAATTATTAAACCATTAAAAGTTATTCACGCTAACTTTTCGAACATGTGATAAAATAAATCAATTGTTTTAAACAAATAATATATGAATTGCCAGTTGTAAGAAAATTCCAGAATGTACTGCAAGGGACCAATCTATCAATTAATGAGGGTCAGATACATGTACAATTAATCACCAAAATAATGGCCATTAACATAACCTCCCGCTAGGACCGTGGAATTGTTCCACGGGTCCGCTTAGTTATGAAAAGATGATGAAATTTTGTCTGATCGATCAAGTGATCGACCAAAACATAGTTTGGGCTTACTCAAAGATATGTGTTCATTAAGTTATGATATCTAGATTTAACCACGGACTTTGGACAGGTTTCAGAAACATGATCTTCTTCTCTAGACCTACAGCAAATGTCCATTGGGACTCTTGCACCTAGTCCTTACAACTGGACTTTGAATCTGGACTATCTACACACTGAACTATGAATACCATTGAAGCTTAAAGGCGCAGTGGATCTTTTTTGCTACTTAAATTAACATTGTGTAATACAAAGGCATTTAGAGAAATGCCAGCTCGTGAACCTTCGCAAAATATAGGAGCTAGAACTCAGTTTTAGTGGATTAAAGTGACCGGTTAGACTTGATTTGTAGATTTTTTTTCTCCGCGAGGACAAAAATTGCTACCATAGAAGTATAACTAACGGCTATTGTTTTTTTTTCTTCCGCGATTATTTGAAAATTCTAAGCATTCTCTTCCCCAGATTTCACAGACATGTCTTTCATCACTGCCTAAGGGTATGGGATTATCTTTTCCTGGTCTGCAGGATGTTGCAAATGAGATCAACGGCCTTTAAGAACTATATAACATTGTTTGGAAGAAGACCCATTTAAAGTCAACTTTGCTATCTGACAATAATCACCCTAGAATACAAAGTGAGGACAGCTATTGCGTCACTTGCAAATATGTACTCAATAAGCAATTGGTACATGATCAGCTCTCAGCCAAGAAAAGTCATCAAACAGCAGTCTATGGGGGAAAACTGGGATATTGCTCTCTTCTTGATTTTTACTTTTCTTAAGCATTATGATCACTTTTGAACTGCTAAAATTTTTCAGGCGCTCATATTAGACACTTATCAGAGACACTGGTAGCCATGCGGAAATCAATAACAGCCTCACAATTTTAACTGCGATTACATTGTTATACAATGCCTTTAAAATCATATTTACAAATGTTCCATTTCAAAGAAAAAACCACACTGTATCAATGCCTTGATTGTATACAATACATTGCCCTTCTTCACAACATCAATGAATTGCTTAGTTACTAAGCCACTAAGCTATTCAGTTAACAATAATAGAACATGGGGTTTCCAAGGTACTATATTTGCATGCCATTATTGGCTGTAGATCCTTTTGTGTGAATAGCAAAAACTGCCTGTAAAATACAGGAGTGTGGCGAGAGAACAGCAACCATTTTACTTAGCGCTTCTATATGGCATCCTAACAGATAGTATTGCACTGAAAACAATTGCCTGAAAGTCGGTTGTGGTGAGACATAAAGTCAAGAACGTTTTATACAAGGGTTTCATCAAGCTGGGATCATGAAAAACAAGAAATTAGACAGGAAAACAGTTTTAGTACTTTATTGTTATAGACACATATAACATTGTGGGAAGAACCTTGTTAAAAAACATTGTCAAACTTTGCTATCTGAATATATATGACAGTGGTATTTGAGTGGACAAACTAAACACACCTACACAAAGGTTCAGTCAGTTTGCTGTCACCAACAACTACTGTCAGTATGTGCAGAAACAAATTGGCCCACATAATTTTCTCGACCGAATGAAATCTGTAACCAGCAGCTGTTATGGGAATGGAACGTCTCTCAAAGATTTTTATGTTAACTGTATCATTTTGACTGGATTTTTCAGAGGCTTATTTTTAGACCGTATCAAAGACACTAGTAGCATGGGCGAGCTCACATTTTATCTAATGAAAATATTGTTATATGATTGCCTTTTAAATGCGCCCAGAAACAATCAAACTGAAAATAACATTTAAATAATTCTACAAGATTTTTTACGAGATTTCGAATATGGCAATGGTTTTTCTCACAATGGATCATAAGCTGAAATTAAGTTTTCAAATCACTCTCCAAAACGGGCCGAAAAGGCCGAGACGGTCCGAGAATTAGCCGAGGCGGAGTGAGCGTCACAACAAGACTCCCATTCGCTTACCGATAAATATTTACACACACAGCATTATGAACGTTCTTGTAGCTATTTATTTTTTATCGGATTTTCTCATTTTTAAAGTTTCTCGCATTGCTAGTATGAAAATGGAGCAAAGTCACACGCAGCGGCGTCAGAAGAAGAAGCTACCGTGAAGAGCGGGGAAGTGAAATGGACGAGTGAAGAGGAGGATTTGAACCAGGAGTTTGAAGATGGAGTTCAGGAGGCGCCGACCATGCGAACGTGCAGCGTCCGAGCCTGAGCTGGACTGGCCGACGACGCGCGCGCGGAGGCAGCATTGTCGATCTGGCGTGGGCCTTGCAGCCGATGAAACATCAAACGGGACTAAGCAACAACAACTGTAAGTTTTAAAATAATCAGATTTTGTTGTTGAATTCAATTTGGTGGATGCGTCGATATGGTCATAGTCTTACCTAACCTTAGTAGCAAAAGTCTCGACCTAACCTTCATAGAGTTATTTCGGTTAGATCTAAGTTACTAATAACAGTTAGATGATAGATCTAACGTTAATAGTCACTAGTGCCAACTAGTGCTAGCCTGTGTCATAGTCGGGGGTGGGATCGAGGCACGGCTACATTCGCAACGATCGCAACCACACAGAGGACGGCATTTTGATTTCACGCAATATGCACAAATTCTCGAATAAACTTTAATCACTTGCCTAAGCCCTAAGACACTGCACAATTTCCCACAAGTAGAGGACAGAGAAAGTGAAATCGCATTGTCGTGTGTACCAGTCGTTTGATTGCATATAACATACTGGACTGGTTCGTGGCTAACACTTTGAACGACTGATCGGAGTAAACTTAATTATCAACCAATTTGTATTGAGACTACACAAATAAGCTGTCTGCTGAAGACATGTTTACCCTAAAAGACTGGGGGGGGGCCAAAGGCCCCCTCGACATTTTGCGATTAATTTTTAAGCCGAGAAGCTATGGCCGTCGATATTTATGACTTTTTAGTTTAAAGTCTTGGCCATCTTTTAAGCTAAATTTGCGACGCCCGAGAGTACCCGGTCCGAAGATACGCAACTTTTCGTACGCAGTGGCAACACAAATCGCCTCAAAAACATGAAATTGTGTGTTATTTCAATGGAAATTGTGTTTCAGCCCAATCATAATGCATGATTATTATTTTACTTTTACTGATTGAAATTAACTATTTTATGCTGTTTATGACCGAAATATGTCACACAATTTCCATGAAAAAACAATAAAAAACAAAAAGTCGGAAAAAAACAAGAGAATATCATAAGAAATTCCAAAAAAACAAAGTATACATAAGAAAACATTTTGATACGAATTTTTTTTAATTGTCCTCAATCGAAGTCGCGCAAGAGTCTTTAACAAAAATGAGCACTTCAAAAGGCTTTACTTAAATGATTTACAGCAATTCTAATTTCATAGCTAAATTGCATAATTATTAATTAAAAATAATTTGGATTAATTTTGAACAATCAATTATACAATTCTGTAGATTATGTCATGGGTGACGTGTGTGATTGACTTTCATCGCGATCGAGCGATCGAAGGCCGAGATCTGAAGGGGGGCCCTTTAGCCCCCCCAGTCTTTCAAGCTTCCAAAAATAGCCCAAGTTTTTTAGGGTTAGCATAAAATTGCTAGATAAATTTGGCGAAACTGCTGCGTAAGAAAAAAAATATATTTTGTTTAATATACATTCTATGTATTAGCCATCTCCCGGAAGGTTTCCGTCATTCGACATCGCTATATGCATTTCCAATATTTTACGAAATTTTGCGAATTTAACTGTCTCAACTAATGGAAGATCTCTGTTGATGTCACAATACGAGTCGGCTGAATCAACTTTTTCAGGGAGCATCAATACGGTGAAGGTTATGAAGATCTAAGGGTGAATTGATTTACAAGTCAGGTGTTTCTTCATAATGAAAGCATTATTAATTCGATTTTGGAGACCTTTTACATGTGGGGAGTACATAGTTCTTTAGAAAGGTTACATTAGCTAAGGCAACTGTGGACTGTGGTCGTAATAACGTTTTCAATGTGCTTGTTAGTCGAATGAAAGAACTAGGAAGTAAAAAACAACTAACAGTCAAGACTGCCTTTAGGCCAACATATTGCTGTAGCAGCCAAAACAACATGTGGTTAGGAGCACACTAAAATGAATCCCTGAAGTCAAATTATGTGTACTAACAGGACTTAGCCTTAAGTATGTTCCTCACACCTATTTCCTTAACATTTGACGCTCATTTGGGCTTTTGAACCTGTAATCTGTGGCTGTGTGAACCCAAAAAAACATTGAAGGTCCCTGTAAGGCATGAACATCCATGTTTTGTTACAAATGGGCTTATAGTTGACGTTACACACCACTAGAAAGCTCAGGTAGGATTTTTTTTTTTGTTACATTTGACCTTCGACATAATGGTGAGCTTCGACCATTCAGACTTGAGGTCCCTGTAATGCCATCTAAATTGCAAATCGTTGCAAGTTATTTAAGTTTATAAGCCATTAAAGACTGAAGATCGCGGTAAACGGACGGTCGAAGCCCGCCAAGGACCCCTTGAATTTCACTCCACCTTGGTGACCTCACAAAAGTCTTGTCTACTAGGCAGCAACTGTCTATATGGCCATATTGTTTTTGTTTTCTATGAGTGGTTACAAAGACAGGTTTCACTGTGTTAACATGTTAAGGACATTAAATTTACGAGTACTGGAGACAAGGCGCGACACATTCACACATGAACAAGTTGAACCTATTTGCCAGACTGTATTAGAGAATAAAAGTATTGAAAGTAATTTACAAACCAGGCCCGCAACAGAATTCCTGGACCATCCAATGGAAATCAGGTCTTATTTTTACAAATGTTTATTCCAGACTGGTTACACCAAGCATATGCCACAAATTTCTATATAGCCTATCAAAACCTAAAGAGAACTTACTGGACGTTTATTATGGGTTTTATTACATTCAAATTAAAGAGAGGTCATATACTGTACACTAAATGATAACACGAATTAGTGGGAAGGATTTATTCAGAATATATGTTACAATTACATCTTATTTTTTTACAGGTTTGGAAGGTAGACATGGTGCACACATAAAAGTAAGGCGTTAATTTCAATGGAATACATAAAGTTATAAACTTTAACATCATGCAAATTGTTCACGTAAAAAGATAAATACTTCAGACACAATGTTAGCCATACATGCCGTATGTACATCTTACTATATGCATAACCCTATGTGTCAGTTTGGATTGTGTTGTGGATTGTTTATTCATCAGCTCAACACGAAAAATTTGCAAGTGAAAGTGCCCTCTTTGAAATTTAGAAATACTCTTTCGTGACATGTGCTATACACACAATGTCAAGGTGCCAGATCTATATGCTTAATTGTTGTTCATTTGCTTGTTTTTATCTTGAGAAGGGGTAAATCACAATTGTGCCCACTATTTACTGGGAAGAGGTTGCACATGCAAATCAATGAAAGCAGTTTAGATGATCAAGAGTTCCCTTGTACTGAATATCAAATGTATGGAAAACCCTTCTGTACACTTCAATTTTAGATTAAAATATGTGAAATATAGTTCAGTCATGTACTATGCTAGTGTATTGAATCTTGAGTGATGGATAATTGTCATAAGGCTACATGTATTCATTCACATACTCTTAACTAGTAATACACCATTTTCTTCATAAACATGCCAAGATTTAGAATGAATGAAAAACAAAATTAACAGCATCCTAATACTGCGTACACAATCTAATTCACATTAGTTGAAAAGTTTACACAAGTTTTAACTGCAATCTGCAATGTACTGATTTATTTGGTATATTCTACAAATAGCAGCTATATCATTAAACTATAATAAAATCATTAGAGCAATCACGTCATATCATTAGTTCAGTTTTGAATCTGGGTTGTCCCAAATAATAGGGGTGTCCCTATTATACTCCCAGCAATCTTCAAAGAACAACATCACGATCCTCGCAAACAAGCAATTCCATCAGGTCTTCGGTCTGCTTCGTGTCCAAAAGATTACACCGCACATTGCTCTCACCATTGCTTCTCAGACTTTCAAAGAATTTGCCGATTCCCTTTCCCTTCAAAGCAACTATGTTTCACTCCCTTACAACATTGCAGGATCTGCACGCAGCTCCGATAAACGACCTTCTCATCTTCAAAGAAACCCTCACATATAACGCAGCAATCTCCGCTCAAACAGGTGCATCTCCTTTCTCAACACCTCCTGAGTCCTCTCCAATGCCCTTATCACTCTTATGATGGACATCCTCGCTTTCTTTGTTGTATTTACTCTAAAACGCCAACACTCTTTCTCGAAGATAATCATCATCCTTTCACACATTGCCATACCACTCTTCATTTGCTTTGTCAGCTGCGTCCACGTGATTCCTTCCAACACAAGCAATTCCATTCAGATCGGTCTGCTTCTTGTCCAAAAGATTTACACACACATCCTCTCACCGTCGCGTCTCTCAGACTTCTCAGATTGCCATCTCCCTTTCCCTCAAGCACTATGTTTCACTCCCTATACAAATTGCAGATCTTCAGCAGCTCGTACAACCTATCCTTTCATCTTCAAAGAAACCCTACATAAAACGCAGCAATCCCGCTCAATTCAGGGCATCTCCATTCTCAAACCACCCTCTGAGTCCTTCTCACCTGACCTCATCCACTCCTTATATAGACATTTGCTTTCTTGTTTATTTACTCTAAAAACTCCAAAATTTTTCTCCAACATAATCATCAATCCTTACTCAATACATGCCTGTACAACCTCACTCATTTCGCCTTTGATCAGCTGCTCCGATTCTCCAAAGAAAGCATCTCCAATCAGGTGTTCTTCCTCTTTTCTTATCCCGAAGATTCACACCCCAACCATCCACTCCACCCATTGACTCTCTTTCAAGTCGCTACTCGGATCACCACTGTCACTTTCTCTCTCAGCCACCCAGTTTCTTCCCTTACGCATTGCAGATCTTCACACAGCCCTACATCTTTCTTTCATCTTCAAAGAAAAAACCTCAAGTAAGTAACTCTCCATATTCCTAACTTTAGCATCCAAGTCTTGCTCTAAACTGTCACAACTGTATCAATCACCACTTCATCCTAATCCCCCAAATACGACCATCTCCCCATTTCCACCTTGTCATATAACTCCTCCCACAGGATTTCACCCATTCTGGTGCCTCTCTTCTCAATCTATCACAGATTAAAACCTCTTGCCAGACTTGGATTTCCACCTTCACTTTATGCACATTTGCCGATTAAATCGATATACTCACATTTTTGTACTACAACATGAGTTACAGTTTTACAAAATTTAAGTTAAAAATGCAGATATAGACGTTACACGAGAACCTAACAACCTTTCATCTCTATGCTGCCTCCATATCTGTGTGAACTATGATGTGAATCGATGGCGTACTTTGAGTCTGGGATGACAGGTGATTGGGTCTATCTCGACATCGTGTAGCTACAAACTTCCATGTCCTAGATTTTCATGTTTGTATTCATCAACAGAAGCATTAAAGGGCAGACATGATTGTGGAGAAGTCAAAATTGGCGCGCTCAGAACTAAGCTGAGTTTAAATATATGTACAGGCAGACTGGAAGGATTTGTCTTGAATTTGTTAGCTATTGAGGAGAAACAAGCAGTATATTTACCAATATTGCCATTAATCTCCAGCCCTGATAGGAAACTGATCCATCCTACATAGTACAAACTAAATCTTCACCATGAAGATTTACCTAATATAAATCTGCACACACAGAGACGTAGACTAATAAAATTTTCACGCAGAAACTTTAACGTATACGCTATTCGATTCTGGCGAACGTTGCAGTCCTAAATTGAAGACTATTCCAATCTTGCCATTTCCTTTAATGCAATTACATTTTCAAGAAATGATTTAATGACATGTTGGGTGGAGGGGAATTCAAACATTGTGCATTTGTTGTACCACAGGTATAATGTCACTACGAGACACATAACTACTTACCACAACAACAGCCAAATATCTTGCTTGGTTTGATTTTGTTTCCTGATGTTACTTGTGACTGACACGTTTGTACTTTTTGACGGCATATGAAAAATTTAAATGACCCAACCATATTGGGCTCAGACTTCTGATCTTTCTGATGACGTATAATTCAGAAAACTTAAACACTTTATTAACCCTTTGGGATGCCTATAATGTAAAATAGTAGTCGAAAATCTCGGGGTCCCCCTGAATTTTCATTAATTTCAAAAAACTAAAACATTCAGAATCTGTTTTGGTGTGATATGACCTTTGGGCTAAAACCTTTCAATATAAAAAAAAAGAATCGACCAACTAAACTAGCGGTGGTTTACGTCTTTCAGATATCAAGTTTGTGGCTAATACATTTACTACAATACAATAAGCAATGCCGTAACAAAGCTCAATGTATAGGAAATGCAAACAAGTCACACAGAGTCAGTGAAAGTGGTGAATATAATCATCGGTTGTCAGGCAGAAGGGTAATAGCATATGTTCCTGGTAGGAAACGGCTTAACACTAAATTGTCTACTATTGAACCATTGTTTTTCCATGAAATCAAAGAATGTGATATCTTTAGATCCTTCTGTCAGTCAAAGTGCAAATGTCAAATAGCAATATTTCTAATTAGAGAACTTTGACTGTTAAGGCTTCTGCAGCACATGTGCTAGGGCCTTTCTGCCGGACAACCGACAAATCACAATGTTGCCATAATTGACTGAATGTGTTGTCGTGCAGATTGCACTCACGTTTCAGAGTGCAGTCATGTGTTTAGAATGCACAGATGTCAATGCATAGGCCTAGTATTGTAACGAGTACCTTCATGTACTACCGACGGACGAGGGCTTCCTTGAGTCTTGGGAGTGATTGGTAGGTGACGACTCTTCGGGACGGCCAGCAAGGATTGCTGGTAGCGTAGGAATACGGGTCTCATTCTTCACTGATCTGAAGACGAGGAATTCCTCACGTAGCAAAGCTTTTCCTGTAGGTAGTCACAAAGCAAGAATCGCAATGCATTTCGATAATGTTTTATCATTCACATCGGTATACATGTTTGCAGCGAATTTAGAAATAAGCATTTTTTTTTTTCTGGTTGTCAAGCATGAAAGATGGTACACTGTATGTCTTTTGCCCCCCCCCCCCAGCCAAAATGAGGCACCAAGTTCCTACCACCAGGGTACCGGTCGTACCGTGTCCGTATTGTGTAGCGCCCTCGTTGTCAATCAAAAAGTTTTTCTTCAGTATGATGCTAGGCTGTGCAGTGCACAAAAGAAGCAAAATCTGACAAAAGTTGCGAGAGAAAATGAGCTGAAAAGTTGTTACTTTTGATGCCTTTAGTGATTTTATAACATCATTTTTGAATACATTTTGCACAGAAGATGTTTTAAATATTTTGAAAAAATACTTGCTTAGAAAGAAATAGACTAATTAAAACAAAATAGCAGATTCCTGTTTTTCGTTACCCCAGGGCAGGGTTGGCAATTTTAAATCAGTGGATATTTAAATCATGATTTAAAATCGTTGATTTAAATCACGATTGTTTTGAAAAAATCGGTGATTTAAATCGACGATTTAATCTGACTTGAAATCGTATTAATCGTGATTTAAAAATTGTGATTTAAATCGTGATTTTAATCGGTGCATTTAAATCGTGATTTAAATCTGATTTAAATCGTGATTTAATCACCCCTGTTAAAAAATTAAAATTGCACAATTTTTTTTCCAACCCTGCACCCAGGCTACCATTTATGCTCATTACAAAGTCGGCACACGCATATTGGCCACTTCATAACTTTTGAATCTATTTTTTGAAGATATTAAGTAAACAAAGTAGATTGCTTAAATACCAACACAAAGGTGAGCTGTGACTATAACCTTGAACTTTTGACTCCATATGTGCAATTGAGAGATACATCTCTAATAAAACAATGTTAAAGGTAATAAGGTTCACCCTGACATCAAGTTGGTTTTAATCAAAGCAGATATTTGAGAGACACATATTAATGAAAGTTTGGCGAAAATCCACCAAAGAATAACAGAGTTATGAAGTTTCAAAGTTTTAAATTTGTGACATCACATGTGAGCAGCTCCCCATATGTCATGTAATATAAATTCCATAAATTGCAATTTTTCAATAGTTCATGATAATTGAATGGATTTTTTTTTCATAGTTGCATGTGTGGAATAACGTTTCTGATAATATATTGAATGCGCAGGTAAAGTCATTTTCAAATTTCTGAGAAAACAGAACTTTTATGGAATGTATATCACATGACATATGGGGAGCTGCTCGCACGTGACGTCACAAATTTAAATCTTTGAACCTTCACAACTCTTGTTATTCTTAGGTGGATTTTCGCCAAACTTTCATTAATATGTTTCTCTCATTGTTCTGCTTTTATTAAAACCAACTTGATATCAGGGTGAACCTTGCCTTCAAATGTATGCAGAATAGAACTAAAGTCCCTTT
>JZLH01S0009043.1:9516-23753 GCA_001188425.1 Eucidaris tribuloides
TTGCCAATCGAGATGATCATTGGGGATGTCTGGCCGGAGCAATTAAAGCTAGCCAATGAATGCCGCCCCCCCCCCCTTACCCCCACCCCCAACCCAAGGGCTTCCTGAGAAAAATGTTACAGTCCAGTCAAGCTAGCCAAGCAAGCCAGTAAGCAGCCAGCCAGCAGCCAGCCAGCAGCCAGCCAGCTAGCAGCCAGTCAGTTCAGGCTGCGAGTTGTATTGATAGAGGTTACGCCAAGCCTCGGACGGACATGGGGCATGTGATTCCTCCTGCTTCTTCGTTCGGAGTTCACAGGCTGGTCAGATTGTGAGACATACATGTACCATACATGTTGAAGATACTACAGCTGTGTTATTTCGGTTATTTCCAAGACTGGTTAACATACATGTCTCATGACAACCGGGCAGTTTTTTATTAACTTGAAAAAAATATCTGAAGCTCTTTTTCAGAAAAAAAATATATCTTGTTCTCCCCTGAAGCAACTGTGCCAACTTGCTAGTGTTCATGGTAAAACATCATTTTTGCTTCGTAGTTATTGCTTACTGGTCAAATATTTAAATTACATAACAAAGAAATTACTTAAACATTGTCATCATAATTCATATCAATATATCCTTGTAAATACTTGAAATAAATTGATCATGTTTCTCCAGCAAAATTGTAAGACAGTATCGTAGCTGAAGCCTAAATATTCATTTGACTGTAAATCTTCAGTCTTCAGTCTTTTCCATACAGCACTAGAAGATACCAAACAGTAAACAGCAATTATTGTAGTGATACCATTGTATGAATTTTCATAATTATATGATAATAGAGAGACTAGAGAGATAAAGAGTAAGTCTGCTTTGCAGCAGTAAATGGCATGTTTTACACATAACATTATATCTTTCCATAATATTTAAGTCAGTCTATCTGCACAGAATGCGAAAAAAATCTGGCTCAAGTTTGTCCTCATTTGGATTTGCAGTCTTGAGCAGTGCAGATTTCACTGTTCCACTGCAAATCACTGTGTGTTCAAAACTATTTGCAAAAACCGGAGATGAATTAAATGTTGTTGAATGGTCCTTGATGTTGATTGTATGAAATATCAAAATTGCAACTTCCTCATTCTTTTTTAAACATTATAAAGCATGCAAGTTATGATTTTTCATCGCATAACTGGGGAGACATACGGAACTGCAGAGCTCTGCAGTTTTGCACACCTACATGTAGCAAGTTTGATACAAATGTGCTCTGTACGGCCGTACAGGGTAAGGGTAGAGGTAGTCTGGTTTATGTACATTTTCATATATGGAGACATGAGTGTATGTTACAATTGTTACAATTTACAAATTTACAAACAGGCATACATGTGGAGAATCAGAAATCTCACCATTTCATGTGTATGTGGATCTCTTACGAGTGTAAGTCAGTAGAAACTAGCTATGCTGGAAATACATACATTTTGATATTAATTAATTTGTTCAGGTTTAACAGTAAATTTAGCAAATAAAAATTATAATAACAAGAATAATAGAGCTAGAAAGTGAAATCTCCCCGGTTACAGTCTTAAGAATCAATCTCCTCAATTGACTGCAAAAACATGTGTGTGTGTGTGTGTGTGCACGTGCACGTGTGTGTGTGTGTGTGTGTGTGTGTGTGTGTGTGTGTGTGTGTGTGTGTGTGTGTGTGTGTGTGTGTGTGTGTGTGTGTGTGTGTGTGTGTGTGTGTGTGTGTGTATGTGCACGTGTGTGTGTGTGTGTGCATGAACACGTATATTACATGCAAAACATACGTGCAGCAAATGAGTCTACATAATCTCATCTACATGTTTTTCTCTCAATACATTGAATTTTGGTAAAGGAGGCCGGTGGGGGGGGGGGGCAAAGTTGTGACACAGAGACATACATGTAAAAGGAAAAAGCAAGCCTGCAGGTGGCCTGGCAGGGAAATAACTAGCCAAAACATGGCTGATAACTGGAAACCCCTAACATAAACGGGAAGGGTCTGACCAGTCATGTGTTCCTGTGAACTGACAGCAAGCAGATGGCACGACTCAGGCACTCCATTCCCCCTCACCGCGGATCAACCGTCTGCCCTTCAGGTGGGGGGCAAGCAGCACCGTACTATGGGCAATGGGGAAGAGAGGAGATACACTGTTGGTAGGGGAGAGGGGGTTACAATTCTGAGGTTGTTGAGCGGGCTAGCGCTACAAATTTAATTTCTGGTTCGCTTCCTGCTGCGTTGTTATTTCGGTAAATTACAGGGTGCTTGGATACAGAAGAGAGAGTGGACGCTACTGCCGGCCGTGAAAGGGTTCAGTAAATGATCATTAGCAATAATTAGGAGATTCCGTGGATACGAGATATTTAGTCTGGACAATAAGCAGAGGGCGTAAATCGTAGCCCACGCAGACCTTGATGAGCACAAGTAAATCTGTGATCAGGTTGTTTACGTGTATTTTGATCAATACTGTTATTACGCTTTCACAAAATGAATAGATAAACACAAACACATACACACACACAAACACCCACATCACAACAAATTTACTACAAATTGAACAATCGTTTCCTACATCAACAATAAACATACAGGGTGATTTAATGATCATTTTCCGGATAAGTGTTCTTGTGACATGTCTTGGTTGTAAATATTAACACATTATTTCCAAAGACACTTTTTCGAAGCCTCATTTCTTTTCTTTATTGTGAACTGAAAAACACCTCCCCCCAAAATAGTCCGGAACCTTGCCCGAGTCCACATTAAGGATCATTTTCAATGAATGTTCTCGCTCACAAGTTTTTGTACGAATTCTTATTGTACAATACCTGAAGAAACTATTTTTATTTGAAAAGTTATCTATCAAATCCCTTGTCAAATTCACTGTCTCTGTAGTAAACAGGAAAAGTCACTAGCGATACATGTATGCAGAATGTTACATGTAATGATGTTAACAACAATTCTTTGTATTTGTTGTTGCATTTTCACTTAATACTGGTCACATAATTTCGTGCAATATGATTGCTTTTGTCTTAATACTGAACACATTTTAATCTTTTAACACACAAAGTTTAAGACCATAAATATATGAAGTGTATTTTAGTAGCCAGGGAATGCTTCACAATTGGTTTAACCAAATTCTGAGTGATCAACCCTCACCCCACCCCACCCCCCCCACCCCCAAGTCACATTGTAAAGTCACATGGAATTCAAATTGGTGTCATTTTGGTCTCACTGCAATCTTTTTAACTCTTGACCTTCAATCCCAACTATGGTAGTCTCGTTCCAGACCATGAGGCTTTTTCGACCCACAGTAGCCCACAGTACTAGTACACATACTTTCCAACTTTTTCTGCCTTTGGAGTACACCCCTAATGTGCCCATGCTCAGCCTTAGTACAGAACCTCACCACACTAGTCTTAGTTCAAGGCAGTTAATTGATGATAGTAATTTCTCTGGTATAGTATACAATCTAATGTCTGGAAGCCAGACTACAACTATGGAAGCTATCATTCTCAGAGTCAAGTTGGGGATAGCCAAGGAATGATCTAATATCAAACAGAGCATACAAATGAATTATCTTACAAAGGATAAATGAAATCTTACGAAGGATAAAACTGGAATGAAATTGTTGCATGCTGGGACAAAGGCCATTGATGCTGTACTATGTCCGAGGTGCTAAAGGCCTTTTTTCATGCACATAATATAATTATCATTTCTTCACAATTTCTTCCTCCCAAGTCCCACTACATTTAGGGGTATTTTGGAATCATGGGTTTCACTGGGGTCAAGGGTCAAAGGCCAGTAAGTGACAGAAGAATGACCCACAAGGGCCACATACTGCCACTCAAAGGTGGAGTGTTTCAAAACAACTTGAATGCAGATTTGTAAGTTCTCCAGGGCTGTAGTTATCAATGAACACAACGTAAACTCGGATCATTATCTGTGTCTTTCAGAAAGGCACTAGAAAAATGATGACATGGATACCTCTTTTCTCACTTTTTCCGCTCTTACATTAGGTTAGGTATTGGTATTTAAACATGGTTGTTTGGGTATCATTAGGAGGGTGTGAATAACGACACAGAAGCATTAGGAACCTTGTTTGTCAAACACAGTTGTAAAGCCACTACAACAATTAATCTCCATAAATGTGCAACATTCTGACAAGCCAGGACCTTCAGAAAGAGAGAAAACATGGGACAGTACCGCGGCACAAGCCGCATCCAACTTAGTAGGAAATAATTCAGCCCAGATCAATTAATCAAAACCATCGGAAACTGCCTTAAAATTAGCTTGTACATTGGCCTGCATCCTCGCTAGCTATTTGCATCATTTATATGGCCTTTGCCGCCGTCCCTCTGCCCCTACTCGACAACGAGCCGAGAACGCACTTGCTACGGATACTGCCACTTTTGACATTTTTGTCGCCATGGCGATACGAACATTCAAAAGTGGGGGTCCCTGACAACCAATGGACTCGGGAGGGTTTGGAGTGTTTGCGCGATGGGTCGCGTGCGCCTGCCGTGTTTGTCCACAAGGCCCTGCACACAGTTCTCAAGTGCCGCTTGGGTCAACTCGACGAGTGTCTGGCCACGTACCGCGGCGGCTGCTCCCTGTACGCATATCACGCACCGATCGTTACACCGCGTCTGCGTGCCCGCGATTCTGGCTCTCTGGTGGAACCCCAGTCACGGAGTAAAATATGAAACCGAAAAATGTCTATATATCGAATGAGTAAACACAAACCGCATTTTCACGTTAATACCACGCACAAAAACTAGTAACCAAGACAAACTCGTGCTACTGCATATCGCTAAGTCAATGAGTACTACAAATAATTGTGTAGCTTGAGACCAGGGAGGTTCATACGAGATGTATTCTTGCCCAGTGACATAACAAAATATGATAAAATAAATAAGAAACAGGTGAAACAAACACAGTGCGTAGTTTTGAGCACTTGAGCTCATTTTTTCGGTAGCCACGGTGTTGACACAAGGCCATAACTAGGGTATGGGCAAACTGGGGATGAGGGTTGTGTTTTAAGAGGGTGGGACTGGTTTGTTCTTGGGGTAGAATCAATACGCTGAAAGAAGCGCCATGATATGAGTCATGTGATACGTGCGGAGGGACGAATCACATTCAAATGAATTCCTACATTCTCCTTGAAATTCATACTACGAACCAGATTAATAGCTCTGTGTCAGGATAACTAGACAAAATCCACTAACATTAGTACTCCTCTTTTGTTTTTCATTTCTTGTGTATGTAGACCTTGGTCATTTCTCACTTAACGATAAACATTCAATGAAAAAATACTATACCAAATGTATACTTTACAGTTTATTTCTGACAAAACAAAAATATTTCCATCTTCAAAAATGGAACCAAAGGCTACTGGGACTTGCAGTTCAGTTTCAAATCCAGGCCTTTATGATTCTTGGCAACACTGAAAAAAGGGGGTTGGTAATGGCAGTAGACCTCCTCCCTCCAAGGGTGGGCAAAGCTAGCCAGTGAAGTACTAGGGATGGTTGAAGCAGGGAGTTGTTGAAGCTTTGTAAAGTCATCAATGAACAATTCCCCGACCAATTAAAGTTTCTTGTATCATGGAGGACCCGGGAGGAGTTTTACCTTAGGAAAATTCACATCATTTCTACCAAAATTATTGCAACAAACTTGATGACAGGGAATCTGTGCATTGCGTGTGGTTTATGAACCCAGACCCTTCACACATTGTGTCCTGACAGATGGATACAAATGAAGTGAAAAGAGAAAATCAATCAAATCCGCCCATAGTTTGAAGTACGGCCCTAGTTTTTTCCGAGTAATAACAATTGTTGTTCGCAGTCACTCAACAGGTAACTCAAGGACATGGGCATCAGTTTTAATCTTTCAGTAAGGACAGATCAATAGATCTCGAGAAGTTTGTTGATGTAGTCCATGGAACTTTTGAATGTATTCCTAATGCCCTATTTGCGAGCAGTGTTGTATTTGTGAAGAAAGTGATGTTGGGATTTGGCCCACAGAAGAATCAGTAGAATCATCATCATCTTTATCATCTCCTCCTGCTCCTCCCTCTCCTTTTTGTGTATGTGTAGTGTGTACTTGTGTATATGTCCCCTCCCCCTCTCTTTTGTGTATGTGTACTTGTGTATATGTAAGGACAGATCAATAATAGATCTGGAAAAGTTTGTTGATGTAGACCATGGAACTTCGGATCTTGCTAATGCCCTAAGTTGAGAGTAGTGTAGTAGTGTTGTATTTGAGAAGGAGGCGATGTTGGGATATGAAGGTCCACAGTTGAAAGTAGAATCATCATCTTTATCTTCTCCTCCTCCTTGTAAGACCCCTCCTCCTCTCCCTCCCCTCCATTCTGTGTATTCATGTATATGTAAGGACAGATCAATAATAGATCTGGAAAAGTTTGTTGATGTAGTCCACGGAACTTCGGATCTTGCTAATGCCCCAAGTTGCGAGTAGTGTTAGTAGTGCTGTATTTGAGAAGAAGGTGATGTTGGGATATGAAGGTCCACAGCTGAAAGTAGACTCATCATCCACCTCCTCCTCCTCCTCTTCTCTCCTTCCCTTCTATTTCCCATATGTGTACAAATATACATGTATGTGTACATGTATGTTTGTATTTGTGTGTATATGTATGTGTGAGTATGTTATAATGTTTGAGTGTGTATGTGTTAGTATGTAATAATGTTTGAGTGTGTATGTGTGACTATGTGTGTGTACATGTGTGTGTAACTGTGTGCATGTACATGTATTATTGTGTGTACCAGTATGTATTGTGTTTGTGTGTATGCGTACATATGGGAGTGTTGCACCTTAGAGTGTATTGTAAGTGTGTGTGTATGAATGTGTGCCTGTGTGTCTGTGCATTTATGGTGTAAAACAGGCCTTTCACCTTGCACTGAGGTCCAATGTAAAGATGTCCTCCGTAGACGATTAGTTAAGTATCTCATGAGAAGTGTTATGTATCATTTCAAGAAATCAGATCGCATATACTGTAATTGAGGCAATGCATACATGCACACTTTGGAGTTGTACAGTCGAGACATGAAGGATATGTCGGAAAGAGTACTATTGGTGATAAATTTGAGTTAATCTTCAAACGTCCTAATTAAATTCATGATGTCCTTGATTTGACTCATAGTCTGTATCGGGTGGAGGTTGTATGTGAACGATTCACAACAAAGCCTGAAGAACAGATTTACTGAAAAAACACTGTGAAAATCCAGCTTAAAGACGCTATATAACACTGTGGAAGACCCGTTTAAAAAATGTCAAACTTTGCTATCTGACATATCTGACAATGTTTGAATGGACTAATAAACACCTAGAACACACATTTTAGACAGTTATGCTGTCACTAGTACCATATGTGCAGATTCAAATTGGCACATTAATTATTCTCAGCCAATAGGAAATTCTGCAACACAGCAATCTATGGGGGAAAGCTGGAATGGTCTCTCAAATGATTTTTATTTTTTTAAAGCACTTAATAATCATTTTAAACTGCAATTTTTTCAGGGCTTCATTTTTAGACCGTATCAGAGACACTGGTAGCATGGGGAATCATGTAGCTCAGATTTTTTAAACTAGAAACATTGTTATACAATGCCTTTAAAGGCAAAACAATACTTACAGATTAAAAATTGTGAGCTGCATGATTCCCCATGCTACCATCAGTGTCTCTGATAAGGTTAAAAAATCAAGCCCTGAAAAAAATTGCAGTTTAAAACCATCATTAAGTGCTTTTAAAAAGTGAAAATCAACGAGCAGCAGATTCTGTTGTGTTGTAGAAATTTCACCAGCTGACAATAATTCATGTGCCAATTTATATCTGTACATATTTTATGAGTGCCAGCTTAACTGTCTGAACTTTTTTGTTCTAGGGTGTTCATTTATCCATTCAAATACTGTCAGAGAGCAAAGGTATTGATTTTTTTTTTAAATGGGGCTTCCACAATGTTATATAGTGTCTTCAACTCTTAACATGCCAGAGGATTTGAACCTCTGTGGACTTTATGTGTATTATTGGTGCAGATCTGCGACTTCGGCACGTTAAGAGTTAAAATTTTTATTTACTTTTCGGACATGTTAGTGGAAAACTGGTTTGAGAGTAGTGCACAAAATAATTTGAAGAAGATACACAGATCCTTCCATTGCTTAATGATGATTTCATACTTTTCTTATCACTACTACATGCAACTCAATGTAATTCACATACATGTAGATATGTAGTTATATTACAAACAAATAACAGATATTCCTCCAGATAAGCCATTCCAATCCCATTATTTTACAGTGTGGTAAATGTCAATCTGCCGAAACAAGGATTGATGGCAGAAATCTAACCTGACAGGCCCGTCAATAAACCAATATTAGTGAAAATAAATGTGCGCAGCAAAGAAGATGTACTTTGGGGGAATAAGATGGCAAAGGAAAATTGGTAGTACTCTCTTGCTGGTTTCCGTGGCGACAGGTTAAGTGTTGCCAAGGAGATATGTAAATCCTAATTTCAATTTTCCGTTATCCTTGACCAATGGTTGCCCCTTGCAAATGGCATCCTGTGCTTTGGACTCTCCCCTCCCTGGCTGTGTTCACACTAGGCATTTTTAATCTGGAGTAAAATGCGCAGCTTAAAGACACTTGAGACAATATGGAAGCCCATTTAAAAACCTGCATGATAGTGTATGAATGAACAATTTAACACCTCAAAAGAACACATAAAGTTAGATGATTATGTTGTCAACAGCAAAAAATGTACAGATCAAGTTTAGTGCATGAATTAATGATCCAGGGATAAAAATTATATATCACAGCAGTCTATGGGAAAAACTGGAATGATCGCTTATTGATTTTCACATTTTAAAAACATTTAATAATCATTTTGAGCTACAATTTTTTTCAGGGCTTCATTTTCAGACCTTATCAGAGCCACTAGTAGCATGAAGAATCAATGATGTAGCTCAGATATTTTTTTTTAATTGGAAATATGGTTAAACAATGCCTTTAAAAATTGTGTGCTCTGATTCTCTGGACAATCTTTGAAAATTTAGCTGGTTGTAGCACAGAAGTTTGATCAACATTTGACACTGTTCAGTGTCCACTACAGCTGTAGTCGAACGGCTAATTGGAAGAATAATGAACTAATTCAAAACCATGTTCATTCAAGATTTCAGATATTTTGGCTGACAATACCAACATACTTTGTGTGTTTTTATAGAAAAACTAACAAATGAAAATTTGTGAAACAAAAGAACAAATGAAACCAAATGAACTGACAAATGAAAGTTTGATACATTGCATAAACCAGCCACTTTATTTAGATAATCAGCACGTGTGTAAGCATTATTAAAAGAAGTTAAAGTGGGTATGGGTGTGTGGCTCAGGATAAAGAAGGCAGTGAAAATATGTAGAAGTAAATGTTTGGGCTGACTGTATAAGCTTACAGTTTATAATTACTTAACAACATTCTATGATTCCCTGCCATCAACTCCCCAACCCCCTCCCTCCCTCATCCCCACCCCTCCCCCTCTCCCCCCCCCCCCCGAGTTGGGATTCTCCTGTTTAAAATCTTCTTTTCAATTCAAACCAAATATGCCTAATGCTACTAGTCAAACACTATCTTTTCAACCCAGCAAAAAAAGGGAGGAAATTCAATTAAAATAATGTTTGCTTTTGCTCCTAAATACCCAGTGTGTCTTTCAATTTAATTTAATTAGATAGGTATGAAATCACTCATTTACATGACGGCAATTTATTGAAGCAGGCAACAGCAGGAAGCCGGAGAAAATTAATAAATCATTACAGTTTTACGTCATGTGTAAATGGGGGTCGTGACATTGACATCCAAGTTCACATAACATTTTTTTCCGAAGCGAATGAAAAGTAATTTCCATGTTTCTCTTGTCTGTAAGTATTAGTAATGAGTTCCATGTTCTTCTTTTATGGGTTTTTTTTTTTCACTTTTTAATCAAATGAATATTTTTCTCCCATTTTAATTTTCCTTGTTAAAAATTGAAGCATTATTCATAGTGATTTATTTATATCACTTGGATCATCATTAGATCAAACTGTCTGCAGCATTCTTAAATTTTATCCAACCCAGTTCTGGCAAAAACTTCCAGCAAATCCATGTCCCCCTGCCCCCCTCCCCCCCCCCAATATTCAATAATACCCACAATCACACAAGCCCTGTCTTATGTCATTTTCACTTTTTATCATCACACAAGCCATGTCTTATGTTATTTTCACTTTTTATCACATGAATATTTTTCTCCAATTTCAATTTTCCTTGTTCAAAATTGAAGTATTATTTATGGTGATTTCTTTATATCACTTGGATCAAACTGTCTTCAGCAATTCTTGAATTTTATCCAACCCAATTCTGGCAAAAACTTCCAGCCAGTCCATCCCCCTCCCCCTCCCCCATATTCAATAATACCTACAATCAAACAAAAATTGAACAGATGTTCATTTCAAAGAATTAAGAGTTGCTAGTTTGATTTCTTTATCTGATTGGGAGGGATTCCATCTAGACATTAATCTTGTCTCTTCAACAAACTCCAGTCGGCAGCGGGATCATTCTTATCCACGGCATATAATTATTTGTCATCCGGGTTACAATGGGGACTCGCGTCTTCGCAGTCAATAGGAGCTAATGTGCTTTTAAATGAACCCCATTCATCGGATGAGACTTACCAAACTTAGTTTTTTCGTCGCGAGCGAGAAAAAATAACAGTGTACAATGAAAATCGGGTGGTAAAGATCAGTATTTATGGGGGCGAGACGGCTAATCTGGGAGCGTTAGATTTCCTTATTATGAGCCATTCAATTTGTCGAAATGATAATTATGGGAGCCTGTCTTCTTTTTAGGACTCTCATTAACAAGATAATCCCAAGATGGAACGGGGTTTCGGCGGTCGGGCCGTGTACAGTATGTGATTCTTCCACATGTGAGCGGCCGGCGGAGATAATGCACGCATGGGGCTCTTGCTGGCGGTGTACCACCCACCGGGTGGGGTGACTTCTGTCACTTGCTGGATGCTGAAAATAGGGAGGGAGCGCGCCGTGGTGATAAAAGTCAGTCGGTGCATGAATGAATGTCCTCGGGAACTCAAAATAGGGGAGGAGGGGGAAAAGCACAAGCAGAGGGGCGGGGAACAAAAGCCTGAGTGATGGAAAACAAATTAGAAGAGATTGTGCAGAATGTTGCATTTCCCCTGACACTGAATAAACCCTAAATTCACAGACCATTGGCTGCATTTTTTTTTCTAGACTAAAATGATGTCTTGCAATTATTAGTATTTTTTTGTTCAAATATTAACTTGTAAATGCAGCAGAGATCCATGTCCCTTGTAAAGATATTATGGGCAAAAGGATTTCTACGAGGCCTTATCCCAATTTTTTTATGTTTTGGCAAAAATGGTAGCCCACAATACTTCAAAAGAAAACATCATTCATGATTAGACATTTGTTGGTACACGTTGTTTTATCTCTAACTCTAACTGTTAACATTACCAATTATTTCCTTCTTTATTACACGGTACTATATACACAGAGAATTACGACTACATCACATCTGCAATACACTAGGCCCTACATCAGTGGATTCCTACAGACATACATTGTATACATCCACATATATTGGAGGGGTCATGACACACAACAACCTCTACCCATTCTATAGACGACTGTATTGTCTACCGGGTTGTGACTGTTTTGAATAGGCCTTTGTGTGGAGTATGAATAGGGCGCTAGTGCACGTAATTATGACTGGGAGGCAATAGTAGCCGAACTACAAAACTAGCTGTACACGACAATAGAGAGCCTCCCTGGCATAAAATCGACCATAGATCTTTCATGAGAATGCCCCCCCCCCACCTCTCTCTATTCTATTGAAATAGCAAAAAAAAAACTTTAGAGAATTGAAATATATAACTAGGTATCGAAAGCTAACGTGGGTCATTCTTCGTGAGTGCTGTCGGCAATGAAAAGCAGAAGAAAAGCGAGTGATACACATTAACACTGACAAGTCATAGAACTTATTGAGCCATGAAAATCTAATCTACCGATAATAAATACCCCACATTATTTATGTGCCAGCCCAGGCATCAGTCCTATTCAGTGTTTCAAATCCACCTTGCTCATCTAACAGGGGCCCACTATATCTCGCCCCCCCCCCCCCAATCCACCCCAAACTCCAGAATAAAGAAACACGGACGAAAGTTGGGCAATTGATTTCATCTTCATGTGTGCGAGCAAGGGAAAAAAAAAAAGATAGTCATCTTTCACTCGCTCCATAGGAGTTAGATAATGACGACATTTGATTAATGCCTGTAATAGCAGTCATGATTTTATCGCCGATGCTTCCATTGGAAGTGTGGCAAGTTAAACCATGTCTTGCCATGTGAAAGAGAAAAGTCTTCACATTTTACATCAATAATGGAGCTTGTTTCAAAAAAAAGGTTTTATAATCCAAGTCATATCTCCTCCCAAGTAATTACTGTGTATACAACACATGTTGGCAGCCGTGCATAAAATAAATTCACAAGAAATCTTACAGAAAGATGGAAATCTAATGATTTTTATCAATCCGCTAAAAGTTTGGAGGATGAGTTGCTGAAACAGTGAAACAGCTGTTGTACGAGTAGGAAATGTACACCAAGTTTATCTCTTACCCGTTGGCTACGGGAACCGGATGTGCCCTGTGTTAACTCTATGGGGTTTTCAGAATCTTGGAGCCAACGGGTTAAAGATTGTGTCAGGGATGTGCAAGTCTGTTACTTCCCTTCATTATACCAAACGGTAATTTATGTTGTGTTGAAAGTTTGAGATCCATACATCATGAATTTGTTGTTTTATGAGAAGAACTAATAACGACACGTTACCAGAATGTTGTTCTTTCCGTGAGTTTAAATTTTGCTCAAAATTGTGAATCGCGGTTATGTGTACCATCGCAAGACCAGCGGAGCGCACTGATTGGTTAAACGGCTAACCTCCGCGCGACCTTCGGCTAACGGCTGATCGGACCATTTTGGAACGGCCCATGCACGTCAACGTCACAGATTTTTTTTTGAAAAGACTTCAGAGTCATTTGAAAAAGGATGAAGTTTAACCGTCCAGATTTTCACCAAAACTCAATATTTTACTCCAAGTCTCTATGAGAGGTGTTTATTTATATTAATCTTCACATTGGATATGATTTCAGCTGATTTCATTCATTTATATGTTTTTTGACGTGCAAATCGATGACACAATCTTACACAATCTTTAACATGTGCCGGAGGATTAAAACCTGTATGGACTTTATTTGGTGCAGAGTTAAGAATTATGACTCTGTGATGAACAACAAATTTATAAAAAAAAAAAAACAGTGAAACACTATTTCACACAGTAGAATTGTATATATCAACATGAAGAATACCTGTAAAAAGAAGCAAAAATTGCATGTACATGAAACTGATTTTTAAAAATAGTGACTTCTTAGCTGAATTGCTGAAACACTGAAACAGCTTTCATACAAGCAGGACAAACAAATAAATTGTATAAAGGATAATTAACTTGATTAAAATGCTGGATTCCAGCAAGTACTTTGAATGCTGTGATGAACAACAAATTTTTTAAAACCCAGTAAAACACTATTACACACTTCAGAATTTTATGCAGACAAATGTTTGCATAAAAAAATAAATGTTGAGAAAAGTGAAAACCACATGCTATGAAGGAAAATGTAGTGATATCTTGGATCGGACATCTTAAACATATGGAGTTCAACACCACACTCCTTGAATTGGAGAGGCTGGGTTGTCTGTAATCACTCCTAAATAGACCAAATAGATTGCATACTTGTCCATGCTCCATCCTTGTGAAAAAAAAATTCAAAACCCCATTTGGCCTTGACCTCTAAACACTCCTAATCCTTCTTCCAAGTCCTAAATTTACTTTCCAGAAGTTCTCCGCCAACTTCAACCGCATTTTTACTCCCAGTACCCATACAGTAACAGTCAGGCCATCTTTTTTTCATACGCTCTTTTCTTCTTCCCTGAGAAATTCACTCACTAAGTATTTGACCTCAACTCAAGTCTGTGTGTACATTTTGTATAAACAAAGAGTGATGACCTGGTGCTGCCTGAGGGACAGAGGTCAAAGGTCAGGTGCAATTTGTGGCTGAAAGAAATCAACATCAACTCATTTTGAGAAATTGCAGCCATTAGGATCTTCTAGGGAGGTATCCAGATAT
>JZLH01S0009045.1:0-19038 GCA_001188425.1 Eucidaris tribuloides
TTGCCTTTTGTTTGCTGTACATATCAATGAATTTTGTATTGTAAAAGCTATTTCACCTGGCAGTGGATGACAACCAGGTGAAGTAGATTTTCTCTTTCACAGTGTACATGTCATCGTGGTATTTCATTTTTTTTCGTCTTTCACACTGCTTACATATACAGTGTTAATGAGAGTCTCTGTACTTGCCCCCACCCTTTCTCTCTCCCCTCTTTCTTTCTTTCTTTCTTCCTCTCTCTCTCTACCTCTCTGCATCACACAGGTACTGTATAATATGTTTTGAGTAACTTACATTATTGTAACTGCAACGAGGGCCACCAATGTTTAAGCAAAAATTCTGCTTATTTTGGTGACCCTCCTGCATCGTACGCTCCCTTAACTGTCTTATTTTTTCTCATTTAAATAATGCATTATTGTACGTCTTCATTCATTTTACGTATAATTAGTAATGATTCGTTTACTTTTTACTTGATTTTGTACCATGCAGAAATAAATAAATAAATAAATAAATAAATAAATAAATAAATAAATAAATAAATAATATATATAAGGAGAGAGAGACGATAAGTACGAAAATTACAGGGAATTCCTGGCAACTTGCAGCACGAACGGTAGTAATGAGATCTGTCACACTTTGTTGATGTGACAGCAGGGTGGACGATATAAGCCTAAGAAATAAATGTGTATTTTGTCATGTATTTGGGTCGTTGTCGGAGTTTAGGTAAGTTGGTAGCTAGGCCCATGTACTGTTTTTCAGTCCTATAGGCTACATCTTTGATCGGAATGATTTCCGCATTCGCTTTGCAAATCGCTATGGCAGCTATGGATGTTATTTAATTCAGTTTGTTTGGAACACAGTATAAATACTACCATTAAAACGCAGAGTATTATAACAATGATTTACAGGGATGAAGTACATTATTTTCTTTTGTGGATTATGACTGTGATCTGTAACAGAAGGATTTGGGGAAAATAACCAGTGATAGCATACTGCGCAAATGCGGCCCTACCTCCCCCCCCCTCCCCCCTGGCTGCAAGATCCTGCACACACAAAATCTCTGATTCTTTCAATGACTTTTGACATTTGTGGTTGACAAATTATAAAATTGGGATTAATTTGACATTTTTGGTAGTTTTTGACGTTGTGGGCTCTGGAGGGTGGAATAACTCTGTCCAATGGGAGAAAATAATGGAAATTTGATAATGTTCAGAATCGTGCGATATACACAATTTATCACTTTCCCTTTTCACGAATCTTAAGTTTTGGATTGTGTTTTTAATACTGTTAACTTTTGGCAAGTTTGATGCGCCCCCCCCCGGGGGGGGGGGAGGGGCAGTAATGTGTAAAATATTTAATAAAGCGTGTACATTGACTTTCAAAAATAACCACAAGGTAGGATTTACAAGTTGTAAAAGCGTTCCCAAACAAGGAGTTTACTCGAACAAAATGCACCCCAAGCAATATATTATGTTTTAGGTATACCCCAAACAAGGATTTACATGAACAAAACACCCCAAGTGAAGACTGCTTCAAATAATACCCTAAACAAGGATTTCTTAAGTATAAAAACCATGTAAACATGTTCCGTAAATCGTTTGATTGTGTAGGTAGTATTAAAAACTACCCCAAGCGAGGAGTCTTCCAAAAAAATCTCCCAAATTTCCCAAAATTAGGTATTTTGATATACCAAACGCAGATCCGCGTTTCGCTTTTAAAAACTATCCCAAATCGTTTAGACGCACGACAGTAATTTATACATGAGTAGCCCACCGGAGATGCGGCCCTATAAGGTGTCATTCCAAGAGGAATTTTGCTAGACATCAATCAGTGAAGGAAATGCAGAAGAACTCAATGGTGAAAGTTTTAGCAGATTTGTATAATCTATTAATCTATATCTAAGAGTTATGATTTTTTAAAGGTTTGATTAAATCCCATGCAGAACACACTCTTTGGCCATTCTTCAATAACTGTGATGCAACAGTATAAGAACTGTGTAATTGGTACATTTACATAAATTTCATTGAAACAAAATCATCTTTCTCAGACTGCAATTAGCAGTTGGCTTGCTCCGTCAGAAAGATAAGAGAAATCCTGTTAATAGTAACATACGTAAGTATCAGGTACATCGAGGTTGTATTCTTAATTAAGAAATAACATTATATAGTTGTTTTGTACACTATCAATATAACGGTTGTTCTAATGTGACATCACAGCTAAAACACCATTGCCACAAGTGTGTGTTCTATATCGATTTAATTAAATTTTGAAAAAAAAAATCGTTTGTATAGTTCAAATGTGATCAAACTTTCATTGCGAGTTCCTCTAACCTTTCTGCATGTACTGAATCTACAGTTTTGACCTGTCTCCATGATACGCTGATAAAGTCTTACACACATAAGAAAGAACAAATTAATTTGGGGAAAATATGAATATTTAAGCTTTTGCATAATGTGAATGCCATACAACATTAGAGATTTCGAGACATTTTACTTTCATATCATCCATCCCAATTACAATATTTTGCACTTTCCTTATGTTTGGGGTGTGCGACTTTATCAGGAATGCGTGGTGACGGGTCACATTCATGTCAGGGAAAATCATATTAAGAACCAAGGTTTACAAGTAGTTGGATGGAATTTTCTTACCAGAAACATGTGGACACGCCATACTGGTTCCGCTCATTGTTGTGGTACCGTAGGTGTTTCGATGAGTTAAACTTACGATGCTGGATCCGGGAGCGAAAAGATCCAGACACTTGCCATAGTTCGAAAAATACGACCTCGTGTCAGTGCTGTCGGTAGAGCCAACTGTGATTGCCTAAATTATTTAGCAGTTGTAATGAGAGAGAACCAGATGTTGATGAATGCCACTTTAACAATTCGAAGGAATGATCTTCAGCCACTCGTGATCATGACACTGCTATAATGGACTGGAGGGATAAGAGAGAGGCGGTAGGCGAAACCGGTGTGATTACATGATCACAAACAGCAACTCAAAAGTTGAAAAGTGGAAAAATCTGAAATTAAAGAGTAAGGCAGAAACAAGAAGATCAGGAAGGAAATGGATACAGATAAGAGAAACTGCTAACAAAAGCAAAATAAAGGTTAGGAAGTGAGATAGAAAGGTTGGGGATACTTGACAGAAAGATATGACTGATCGAGAAAATAACAATAATGAAGTTTTGAAATGAATTAATAAAGAACAACAGAATTGATTTCATTCTTTTAAGTTTCATTTATTGTGAATAATATTCGACTAGTTATGAATAATTGTTAGCCTGCTGATGATTGTAAGGCTAGTTGTAAAGTAATCTCAACGATATTTATATTGAAGTTGCCAGAAAAGAGGAAAAACAGATATAATACGTGTATCATTAAAGACACTGTTTAACTCTGTGGAAGCGCACTGGAAAATTTGTCAAACTTTGATATCTGACTTTCATGTAGCAAACTCTCTTCAGAAACATGCAGCATGGAGGATCATGAAGCTCAGAGTTGTAAAACTAGAACACTGATATTTATGCAACACCTAGCAAGATTGTAGCCATCCGATTGGTCGACTGAGCATCGCATGACGTACGTTAAACGCATTCTTGCACGATCCCTCGGTATCCCCATGCAATTTCGTTAAAGCAATTTTGCACCATTGCACGCTGACGGTGCTTCATGCACGCTTCGTATCGTGGAAAATGAACGTAACATTCCACCTCATGCAAAATCTTTATCACACTCGTGACCATTCACTATTTGTGTAGCAAAGCATGCCTTTAACGTACATACCTCCGGTGCCGAAGCGGGTGAAGAGCCACAAGCGTCGGTATTATCATTTCCCGCAGCGACAACGACGACCACACCGGCACTCCTCGCCTCCGCTACGGCGTCGTTTTGGGCTATAGAATAGCTTCCACCAAGAGACATGGAGGCTACAGCTGGCCTTTCACCGTCAGTACTGATCCAGTCTAATGCTACATGGATTATATATATATATATATGTATATATATATATATATATATATATATATATATAGATATATAGATATACACGAAGGACGGAGATATCAACTAACAGCAGAAAAGTGCTCAATACATTGTGCAGAGCGATATAGCTTCATACATCATGTTTTCTCCTAACTCATTACCGACGGTTTCACGCTTCCGCGTTTCACAGGTGAGTGATGCCTTGGTGGTTATACTGCTCGGAACGATGGGGTTCTGTCACGATCCGACGGTCTTGGATTGTGATGTCCGCCGGACCGTGACAGAACCCCATCGTACACCTACCGGTAAAGGCCAAAGTAAAATCGATGAATAAATCTTAATTGCACGAAGAGTTCCTTTTGGAATGCATCATGATTTCTCTTTTTTACGCCCCACCCCCACCCTCTCCCACATGAAACGACATGTACATGTTTACAAAATATCAGGATAATAGGCCCAATCTATTTTAGAAGACTGACCACTTGATGCGAAAGAAAATGAATTAATTGTTTAAAATACATTACCGCTATGAGGACTTACCTGCAATGGAATCAGCTTTCGAGCCAGAACCTAAGCAGTTAAGGGTTCGAATACCGTACACCGTCGCTTCATTTGCCACCCCATACGTATTACTCGCTGCAGTGCCAGCGCAGTGAGTTCCATGACCTTGGCAATCAGAAGCCTATGAAGCACAGTCAGAGGACAAACATGAAATAATACAAATTTATTGATATGCAAGTAGTCATTATGTTATTTTTCCTCATCAGGAAGGGGAAGAAGAAGAAGAAGAAGAAGAAGAAGAAGAAGAAGAAGAAGGAGGAGGAGGAGGATGAGAAGAAGAAGAAGAAGAAGTAGAAGAGAAGAAGAGGGAGGAGGAGCAGACGAAGAAGGAGAAGAAAAATGAGGAGGAGAAAAAGGAGGAGGAGGAGAAGAACGAGGAAGAAGAGGAGGAAAAGGAGGAGGAGCAGGAGGAGAACAAGGGGGAAGAGAGGAAGGAAGAGAAGAAGAAGGAGGAGGAGAAGAAGAAGGAGGAGAAGAAAAATGAGGAGAAGAAGGAGGAGGAGAAGAAGAACGAGGAAGAGGAGGAGAGGGAGCAGGAGGAAAACAAGGAAGAAGAGAAGAAGAAGGAAGAGGAGGAGAAGAAGAAGAAGAAGAAGAAGAAGAAGAAGAAGAAGAGGAAAAGAAAGAAAAAAAAGAAAAAGAAAAAGAAGAAGAAGAAGGAGAAGGAGAAGGAGGAGAAGAAAGAAGAAGAAGAAGAAGAGGTGGAGGAGAAACAAAACGACGACTAAGAGGAGGAAGAATTTGCTGATGATGATGCTGAAGAAAACAAAGAGGAGGAAGAAGAAAATAGGCAAACAATACACCTAAATAACTGTATTGGCGTCACCGGCCACTGAAAAATGCAGTAGAAAGGTCGTGCGTTTTTTATTGCCCTTTGTTAAACTGCATTCCTCCCCCCCCCCAAAAAAAAAAAAAAATGTTCAAGTTTTTAAGAAGTTCCGCAGACGAAATTAGCAAGGGTCCATACACCCAGGGGCGTAGACAACGATGAGGGTGGCTGATATGGGGTATGCATCCCCCAGCTCACAAGGTGTGTGTGTGTGGGGTGGGGGAGTGACATGTAAAATCACTCCCCCCGCCCTCCGGTTACACGGAAATACACTATTTTTTAATTCAGTAGTATTATTACTTTTGTTTAGTAATAGGGTTATTATAGTTATTATTACTATAATTATTATTTTATTATTATTATTATTATTATTATTATTATTATTATTATTATTATTATTATTATTAGTAGTAGTAGTAGTAGTAGTATTCGTATTAGTATTAGTATTATTATTAATATTATACTTGCAATTACTGATATTGTCATTAGCGTTAGCATTATTATCATTATCGTCGTCGTGTCACCTTTATTCCCCTAGTACATTCGTATTTCTGATCCCCTGTCTTCCGCTCCTAACGGGTTGGTGTCTAACAAGATACGTTTACAATGCACACTGGTGTAAATCCTGGGGGGATGCGGGATATAGCCCCCACTTTGGCCGAGGGAAGAATGACTTGCCGCAATCATTCCCTTACTTTTCAAAGTAAAATGATTTTGAATTAAGCAGTTTAATGCTTATTTTGTCAAAATAAATATACACGGCTCTTATTTTTTAATGTCCATTTCACGAAACTAGTGTTATCAGAGAGTCAAAATATGCTTATAAAACCCCTGGAATTCCTGAGCTTCCCCTGCCCTCACAAAATAATAATTATCATCATGTTTTATAGACATTTCAACATTTCAGAACATAAATTAACACCTTTGAATGAAGTGTCAAAAATTAAAACGCACAGAAGTTTCAAAATGGGGTGGGTTTCGATTATTGTTCACTGTCCATTACACAAAGAATAGTGTTAGCAGAGAGTCAAAATAACCTTATGAAACTGCTAAAAGTCATGAGCTTCAGGCTCCGCCCCCTGAACCCCGACCGGGACTCTATAGGAAGAATTTTAAAGCGATCCCCTGGAATTCATGGGCTAGGGCGGGCAGCCCCCCCCCCGCATTAAAAACAGTTCCGCGGCCCCCAATCAAAGGTCCGTTTTCTTTTCTTACGCACACCATTTGAAAAATCCCTGAATTCGGGCGTGGCATGTATCTGTGTGTGTGTATGTGTGTGCGCACGCGCGTGTATATGTATTATTGATGTTAATGTGTGTGTGTGTGTGTGTGTGTGTGTGTGTGTGTGTGTGTGTGTGTGTGTGTGTGTGTGTGTGTGTGTGTGTGTGTGTGTGTGTGTGTGTGTGTGTGTGTGTGTGTGTGTGTGTGTGTGTGTGGTGCAAGTGTGTGTGTAAGTGTATATGTGTTTGTGTTTGTGTGCACACGCTCGCTCTTATTTGAACTTGTGATATGATCGACCTCTCTGGACAGCAAATCATCCCACAGGTACAACGACCTGTCTACGCCACTATTAGCACCATTACAACTCCTTCCCAATTTGAGTTTTTTTTGGGGGGGGGCCTGGTAAAGTAATATCATTGTTTTTTATTCATTGGCAGATGTGTTTTAAGTTTAGCTTAGCAAGGTATGGTTTTCTCTTGTGTTCAATTATTATTTGTATAATGTGTAGTTCCGTAAAGGTTTAGTCTTGGAAACGAATGGTTTTTGCTCTTCAGTCATAATTATCCATATAGCTCAAGAGAGAATTTCTATCCATTTTAATGTTCACATTATTATGTTTGTACTCCAATGTAACTCACATCACCACCGATGAAATCCCGGGATTTCCTAGCTCTTCCTCCAAAATCTTGATGTTCTGCATTGATACCAGTGTCGATGACGTAGATATGAGTTCCACTTCCATACGCTGGAATCGATGAAGCACCGAAGAGAAAATATATGAACAAAGACACGTCCTTCGTCACAAATTATGGACATTTTAAGGAGGGCATAGAAGAATGCAATAGAGGAGAAACGGATATAAGAGAAACAGACAGGGAGGACAGTTTTTGTTTTACACAGTATCGGCGGATTTCTATCGTCACCATTGGACTGTAGGGCAGGGACACTTGTCGTGATTTTCCGTAGTCCCATCAGTGGTATTTTGCAAATCCCTAATGATGATTATTCAAATATTACTAAACCCGTAAATCGGGTTTGTTCTCCCTATACCATGTGCGCGTTTTTGAGAAAATTTCTTAATTATGACGGCTATTTATAATGTCGTGACCAAGTACGTTTCAGCAGTGTACAAACTAAAGGGGACTTTCACCGTGTGCAAAAATAAATTACGTGGCTGGAATTTCACTCCGTCATATCCTCGTTCTCAAACTTCTGCTTCTGTGAAACCACAGATGTTTGAAAATTGAATAGGAACTTTGGGGAGGCATTTTAGCGCAACTATTGAAAAAATAATGGAGGACTGCGTGAATGGCTTTTGTTAATACATTCATAAGAATACCTTCAACAGCACATTCCAATGTGAGCCACAGGTCTACATGAATATTAATAGCATAGCTGCAAAGACTGATCTAGCAAGTAATGTTCGTGTCTGTGAAATCGCTATTGACGGTGATTCTTTCTTCTACGAATGGGACTGAGGAACTTTCCTCATTAACTAGTCGATTATCTCAACAATGCGCTAATGAAAATAGGAAAACAAATATGTTTTCTCATCAGCAACTTCATCTTAATCAGTTTGCAATGTTATTTTTCCACACCAATCCGGAGACGACGGAACTTTTTTTTCTAGAGCGTTATTTGGTCAATGCCCTACAGTCCACATGGATTCATTTTTCAGATTGGTAGGGACAAATAAGTAAGAAAGGGGCAATAATTTTCGGCGCGCCTCCGCGTGCAAAATTGCAATATAAGTTTTTATTTTTAAGCTAAAGTAACAGGCTAACATTGTGGAGCTTCAATTAAAAAAAAAGTCCCAACTTTGATTATGAGCTACACAGTACAGTTTAAATGAAGTTGGAAAGTTATACTGCCACTGTCAAGATGCATGAATAAACAATTTAGGCCCTGGATTTTCACTTTTATAAAGCACTAACTCATAATTTTGAAATACAAATTTTCAGGGCTACATTTTTAGACATAAAGACACTTAGAACATGGAGGATTATGTAGCTCACGTTTTTTTAAACTGTGGTCATTGTTAGCCTGTGGGTTTAAATTTAATGTTCTGTAATGCCCTGCACTGCTTTTTTAACAAATTCTTAACTTTCCGGTTATGGATTTTCAAATTGTCAAAATTATGGGGGGGGGAGAGAGGGGGAAAAGATTTGTTTGGCCCCATATTTCTTTTTTTGCTGGGGAGGGGCGACTACCCCTTGCTCCCTAGTATCGATGTTCATGTACCATTCAGTCTTCAAAATACATAGTGCACGGGATTATATAGACGTAGGAAATACATATATAAACAAAGTGATATCTGCATAATAGGCAAACACAGGAGGAGGGGTGGTGTTCATCCACGGCCAACTCATGTCCATTCACGGCCAAACAGCACAGCCAAAAGCCAAAACTAAAGAAAACGGGTTTGTCAGGCCCAACGGGAGAACTTTTCACTACCAAACAGCGAAGCGAAAAACCAAAAACTTAAAACTTAACTCCTTGCACGCGAATGTTGCAATTTTGTACATTCGTGCAATTGAATTGAACAATCGTAATAATTAGTTTTCTCCGTTACTAGAAAAGCTAACAAATGGCCATAATGCTTGAGCAACATCTATGGAATAATTACCAGTATCAATGATGCAATAAGGAAAGCAAAATTTAAAGTAAAATATCAAAATAACAATCGTCATTTTTATCCCCCCAGAATCAATTCAGCGTGCATAGAGTTAATGGTTTGGAGGTTGGGGGAACATGTTTCACGGTCAAATCACGACCGACAGGAGTTAATTCCATGGCCGGGAAGTGTTTTCCGTAGAAAGGGGGCTGTTTCATTGAACAGCCAACCCCCCCCCCCGTACGCCCATGGATATCTGCTGCCTTATCTTTTCTAAGGCACAGTGTGTCATCGTAAACAATTGAGTATATAAATATGAAAAACGACCCAAGTCCATTTTGGAAATCCGTCTTTATTGGCCCATATGAAACCAAAGATGAAAGTTCTAGGTAATCAAAGCATTAGTGTATTATTACTAGATATCTACAAATTATGTACTAGAAATTTAGTTAACTTGAGTTGTCATCTTTGGTTAGATATGGGACAATAAAGTCCAATGTCTAAAATGGACTTGGGTCGTTCTTATATTCAGATACTCAATTTCTTATTAATTGCTAATAGGCCTATTGACTTTTATTGAGATTGAAATCTAAGAACAAGATCTGGTACGTAACAAAATTTAGCGTTACTGCCACAATATTATATAAACAACTTCTTTAAAGCCAATGATGAGCTAGAAAATTATTTCATTGTAACTATTAAAAAATCAGGGAGGTTTGTTGCAAAGACTGTGTGAAGATTAAGAGAACTTAGAGGATTTATTTATCTTTTTTTACTCCTAACACTGCACTATTTCTACCATTACTACTACTACTACTACTACTACTACTACTACTACTACGACCACGATACTACTACTACTACTACTACTACTACGACCACGATACTACTACTACTACTACTACTACTACTACTACTACTACTACTACTACTACTACTACTACTGCTGCTGCTGCTGCTGCTGCTACTTATACTACTACTACTACCACTATTTCTTCTTCTTCTCCCCCTCCTCCTTCTTCTTCTTCTTCTTCTCCTTCTTCTTCTTCTTCTTCTTCTTCTTCTTCTTCTTCTAATTATTATTATTATTATTATTATTATTATTATTATTATTATTATTATTATTATTATTATTATTATTATTATTATCAATATCATCATCATCATCATTATATGTATTAGTATCATTATCATCATTATCATCATCATCATAATGGGTGAAAATAATCAGCAACTTCTTACAGTTTAGCATCATTCTTCCATTCTGGCTATTATCATGTTGCTGATCGATTCGGTCGATTCCCCAGGATCCTGTGTTATAATTTGCCCCTTGAATGGTGACGACCTCGTCCTCCTCCACGTATTTGACTCCGGGAAGAGAGCGAAGCTGTGAGAAGAAAGAAAGAAAGAAAGAAAGAAAGAAAGAAAGAAAGAAAGAAAGAAAGAAAGGAAGAAAGGAAGAAAGAAAGAAAGAAAGAAAGAAAGAAAGAAAGGAAGGAAGGAGGAAAGAAAGAATGTTTCAGTCACCTTTGCATTGTTTATTATCCTTGGTACTAATAATTTACCTCATAATTATTCAACCAATTAGCATTAGTGAGCATGAAAATTGGTAAATGAAACCCTGTGCTCATGTGAGGATGCATAAGTAAGTATGGCTTGACTAATTAAGAAAGTAAATGAACATCATGTGGATTATAATGGACGTTAGTTATATTCGTGATAAGCGTTTCAGAATACATTTATACACATTGATGACAATAATAAATTATCAATAATATTTTTACATATACTGGTATACGTAAACATTATTGTACATACATGATATCACAAAAAGTTGTGGATTCCAAAAATCAATTACGATAGAAGACGGCGTACGGGCGTAGCACCCGAAAGGCAAGTTGCCCGATATGGGTACGCCAGTACACGACACGAAAAGGGGGCGAATGAAAAAAGGGCAGAGGAAAAGAAAGAAAAGAAAAGAAAAAAGGGAGAGTGAGATGGAGAAGAAACAACTACTCTCAATAGCTATTTTGATATTACTATAGCGCAACGGAGAGTAGAGGTGATGACGTCAAACGGGTTCGAAAATATTTGGGGATAATATAGCCAAACCATAACACAATGCAACTGCATGATGTCCTAGCGGTAAATACAACCAGCTGTGACGCGCTGAACCTGGTTCCGCCGTTGTGCTCACTTATTTCTGAACCAGAGTGACGTCACATTTCGGTACTCTATTACTTACGATTTCAAGTCCACGTTCTTGAACCCTTACGGCAAAGCCATTGAGAACGGCTTCGTATTTTCTTCTAATCGACGACACAAGTCCCATATCCGAAGCAGTACTGGTAAAACGGTCAATAACCGAGTCCCTGACCACGCCATCCTGTGGTAAGACAAGGCAACAGACGTTAAAATATGTTTAAAAAGGTAAAAGGTAAAGTTGGTGGTTTATGGTCTTAGATCAGCGTCTCACTCTCTCTCTCTCTCTCTCATGACGTTACCCTCCCTCATCATCTGACCGTTATCTCGCCTGCACAAGTGTGTCCCACCTCCACTCCCTACACACTAAAATATAAAGGTGCGCACAAGGTGCAATTTTGCGGAAATAGGTGCAGAGCAATTTCTGCCGCGGTATTTGAGAAATTCTGCACCTTTCACGGCTGAGCGCTTGCCCCACTCTATTATATTTGCAAGTTTGCACCTTTTAGGTGCACATTTATGCAAATTTATGGATGTTTTCTATTCCGAAGCCTGGTGTGAGCTATTTCTACCATCTGTTTCTATGAATACAATTTCAATACGGAAAATGCAACTTGCATACATTATACTATTTTCTATGTCGGACAAGCTCAGACAAGCTTTCAGGTTGTCAAAAAGAACCTTTGTTTAAAAGGTATATGCATGGAAATTGAATATATTGCAAAAACGGCCTATAGGTCCAAAGTTTTCAACCTACAAAGGATAAAAATAATGCACCTTCGGCTTCAACACTATATAATTATGTGAAAATACAAACCTTCACGGCCAGAATGTTGGCAAAGTGGGTATAACATCCGTCTCACGTGCGGAAACTCGCAGGTTCGAGCCCCGGTAAGGTCATATTTGTACGAGTTTTTAAATATTTGTAAATGCTAATTAATAAAGTGTATTATAATGTAAATACTATAAATAGCACTGGAATGAACGTAAATTTCGGTTCACACACAAAAACACACAGTTTGCAAGAAAAAGAAGACTACTTTTTTATTTTCTATGGTGCAACTTTGCACCTTTCACAAAGGTGCAACCTTGCACTTTTAAGAAAGGTGCAAAGTTGCACTTTTAAAGTTGCTCCCAGTGTGACATTGGTCTGCACCTTTAAAGGTGGAAAGTTGAGCCTATTTTCCTTAGTGTGTGGGGAGTATACCTAGCCCGGCTGCCATTGAGGCACTCAAGAAGACGAGGTTTTTTTTCTGATGAATCCACTGTACATTTATGTATTCCGGGCAATTTCATGGCAAGATACAGTAACATCAAATGCCATGTCTTTGAAACACAATATATGTAATATACGTGGATTTACCATAATATTTGAATACATTTTTAAAATTACCGATATTTATTAGTTGTAAATATGTCTTAATTGATATCAAGACAAGATCATGTTGACATTGTTTTTATCTGGTCGATAGTCCCCTTCCGAATATATGGTCAGTCCAACACAAACTTAAACATATTAACATGATTTTATAAGATAAAACGACGAAAATATCGGTTATAAAAGCAAATAATATTTATGGAATCAAATTAAGTACAGGTGTGCACATTTTCTCTTGACATTCCAAATGGCCACTCCAGATTTCCTTGCACTATTCTCAACATCGATTGATTTCTTTACAATATCCACACTCTGTGTTGACACTGAACAGTTTCTACTTTTCTTGAATATATTTTGTCATTTGGATATGAATATTCTGCAAGTTTAGGACCTAACGGACATACAAGGTCAAGAGACAAAGACGATGATTTTATATTTTATTTCTTCATTTTTTTCTAATAACTACTTAAGTAGAATAAAAAATATACTGTGCACCCTGTTCGAGGCCACAGTTGAAATTATGGAGTCTTTGGACTTGGGCCCTTTAGATATTAGTATTATAATGACAGTGTCCTCAGAATCCATAATTTTGATTTAAATTTTGGTCTCTTAGTGCACGGTTAATATCAAATAATATCATATGACATATAATACAATAAAATATAGATAATATGATACAGGAAAGAAAGAATGCAGCACCCAATCTAAGATGTACCGTTCACGGAAAAATGGTAACTTCTAAATTGTCTCTAAATATTCCATAATTATGAGCATGAGTGTATATATAATATAAAAGCCACATGTACCTCCAACACGACGATGTACTGCCCACGAATGCGGTTTTCAGCTGGTATGTAAAACGGCGCTAGTGCAGCATTTGCAGCTGCCACGGCTAGAGCGATGAGGACAAGGCACTTCATCATGGAAAAGTTGAGCTGACGATTCTATAATTTAATACAATGTAGAAATATTCCACAGCCATATTCTCAATGCATGTCATAGAATTAAGCACTGATAAACGTCATTCCAGTTCTACCATGATTCAAGAACTGTCATGAACAGATTTATACAAAAGTTTTACGCAAGAATTTTATTTCCACACGTCAAAACATCCACTCAAACTTGCGACATGGAAATCTAAAGGAAGCCAAAAAAAAAAGCATTGCAATGTTGGTATCCCCTCTCGTTTCTACTGTGCATGGGGCAAGAATTACAAAGCAATTTCTCTGTATTTTTTTTCGATGTTTTCACGGATGTATTTTGCAATGACACAGGTAATAAAGTTCAAAGTTTACGACCAGGAAACATAAGCACGCCTGAGTGACAACGTTGCTTGTGTGTATTGAATCATGAGACGTGTACAATGAGTATGCGTGTATAATCTTTAATAAAGATATAGAGTCGAAAGGCATGGTGTGAAGATTATCCAAAAAGAAAACACAGAAAGGTAATCAAGAAAGGAACTAAGGGCCCCAGCTCGATACATAAACGAAGAAGTGCTGGGAAATGTATATCGGTTCAAGTACTGAAGAACCATTATTTTGACGGAAGCAGTCAGGAAAAACAAAATGAAAGTTCGGAAAGGTATAGCAGAACAGGCCTTCGATAAAGTCATACTATATTTGTAACTGATGGTCTTCGCCGTAAACTAAAGAGAAAATTATTAAAAGAATAAACACTGACGTGGAGTGTACTTCTGTTTGGCAGAAGCTGGAACCTTGAAGACAGCAAATGTCAAAAGGCTTGAAAATCGGTATGGAACCATGCACAAGGCCGTTATAGCTATATATTGTGTACAGCAATAGCGCCCTTCTGTTTTTTTATCGACGAAGTGTAGGTGAGGAGAAGGATGATGACAATAATCTGGGCTGGAAGAGTTAGCAATGAGGAAGTATTAAAAAAAGTAGAAAACCACTGGTGGAAATTTGCCAAGAAAAACTTGATTAAGACCTGCAAGAGAGGCGAAACATAGGGAAGGGGAATTATCCTTTTAAACATGGTGGCCTTTTGAACTGTGTCATTGAAGGAGGAACGGAAGGGGACAGTCTTTGAGGGAAGAAAAGAATGATGATGAAATGAATGAAAGCAATTATTTGGAGGTGTGAAATATGATGTAATAGATTTTTCATATGTCGCTCTCTGTATTTGAAAATAATTTTTAATTAACATGCCAGGAAAACAAATGAACCAGCGGAACTCAAACATGTCATGTACTGCTTTCCGGGCAGCGACAATACCACCAGGCTATCCCCGGTATATTGTCACGATGAACACTGGAAGAAATACCAAAGCTCTCATTCTGACATTATTATGTTAAATAGTCCAAGGCGGAAAAGTGCATTATTAAATGAATGAAAGAAATTATTCACAGGAGTGAAATGTTATATATTTGTCAGACGTCGCTCTCTGAATTTTAAGACCCCCGGTATTTGTTCCTATATGTTCATCGTGTCAATGCCAGCAACCATGCAGGGCCGGATAGCCTGGTGGTATTTTCGCTGCCCGGAAAGCAGTACATGACAGGTTCGAGTCCCGCTGATATCATTTTTTCTGCCACGTTTGTTAAAAATTGTAGATCAGAAGTTGCGATCTTAAATACAGAGAGCAATATGTGAAAATATATTGCATCATGGATGATGATGTTGGATAAATTATCAGAACAGAGACATACCATGGATGAATGAAAGGGCACAAGGGATGGAGAGGCATTCATTAAGTCGAGAAAGATAGTAAATACGAGATAGTGCATAGACATATAAGTATATAAGTAGTTATATATATAGTAAAGTTTAACTTGATGGAATGGAGATGAATTCATTAAGTAGAGGAAGACAGTATAAAATAGTACATATAGGCCCAGGTAGTTATAAAGAATGAGGTTTGAATTTATGGAATGAAATAAGATTTAATTGATGAAATGGTGATGAATTCATTAAGTCGAGAAAGATAGTGAGTATGAAGTACACCGATAGAAATAATGAGAACCGCCAAGTGTTGGACCTCTGCTACACCTATTAAACAAATAAATATAAAATGAAATAGACTTGGAAATGCCCTGTACAAGAAAGGTGAAAATGATTGAAGTATTGGGAATCGATATAAACGTATATCTCGGGATGAAACATTACTGTGACTTTCAATGGTTGAAGAAAATAAACACCGTGAAATCGAAATCCCTAAAACAAAGTGACAGAATTAAACAGAGGTAAAACATGGTGAGAATTACCTTCTGGAGAATGAAGAGATAACTTCTGGAGACGGAAGAACTAACTTCTGTAGACTGATGAACTCTACGATGCTACGATGTAGATGCAGGTAGTTATAAACAATAAGGTTTGAATTGATAGGATGAAATAAGATTTAATTGATGAAATGGTGATAAATTCATTAAGTCGAGAAAGATAGTGAGTATGTGAAATCATGATGAAGTACACCAATAGAAATAATAAGAACCGTCAAGTGTTGGACTTCTGCCACACCTATTAAACGAATAAATATAAAATGAAATAGACTTGGAAATGCCCCGTACAAGAAAAGTAAAAATGATTGAATTATTGAGAAACAATAGAAATATATACATCGGGATGGAACATTACTGTAACTTTTAATGGTTGATGAAAACAAACACCGTGAAATCGAAATCCCTGAATCGAAAAGACAAAATTAAACAGAGGGCGAAAATTATGAGAATTACCTTGTGGAGGCTGAAGAACTAACTTCTGGAAACTGACGAACTCTGCGATGCTCAGGAGCAAGATGAAATATCACACTGAAATAGAGTGATATTTATAATGCTCAGACAAGATGGTACTGCCTTGCTATGACTATGAAATAGTATGATAAGGAAAAGATAAGAGATAAACACGTCATCGGCAACGTGTCTGAGGTGGCGTGACACGTTAGCATTTTAAAGTGACAATTGTCATTGATGATGATTCCTCCAGAATCCAGTTCTAAACCGTGACTTCTAAAATTAAAGATACCCACACTCTACAAAAATAAGACTTTCATTGAATATAAGCAATTATCTGAATAAATTATGAAGACTAATATTATCACAGCAATAGATTTTCTAGAAGAGCAGTGCATGAATGGAAATGCGCGCCGAAATCCAATAGACCTGCTAGATGGCAAGCAACGACAGGGGTACAACAAATACGATTTGGCTTGAGGGTACATGTATAGTAGATACGTCCAGGACTTACTTAAAATCCCTGTAAGTTTAGCGAGGAATTTTCTAATGCAGTCCGACTCTACATTCCGCTCCAAGTTTGGGTGTACACAACTTTGTTCGCAAAGTGGCTGTTTCCAAAATTATGAGGTACTGTTGGTTCCGGGTATTTAAGTTTGACTCATAACAGCGTTGGTGGTCATTTCATACAGGATGATGATAGTCTAAAAATAGTTAAATTTGCAGTTGTCATTGTGTGCGTTTGGTGCACTTGAGGCAAAAACTGGTAATTTGCCGTATTAATTCTTTTTAAATCCACTGAAGAACCCTTTCGGTGATTTAAAACCCAGAGATGGTGGACGTGACCCCTTATCCCTCAATATCACATTGTGTTTTGTATTTCTTTATTTTTAATTTCGTCAGGTGTTACTTTACTCACGCCCGTGAACGTAGACTTTGAATGCTATCTAGCCTGTATGCCAGACCCCTTTTATCGCATTTTGTTACTTACGATGAAATGGTTTAAAGTGTCACTTAAATTGCACCCAATACCATGAAATGATTTTAACATAATGCCATTAGGTTTAAAGGTAAATGACATGACTCTAGGTAGAACTCAACTTGGGTTAAAATTATTCTAGAATCAAGTAAACTATGCATGGATTCTGCTGTGAAAATTTGAAGTCAAACATTGACTCATTTTTAAATTTCAACTACCATCAGAATGCCTTGTGTCAGACAAATTTGTTGTGTAGCTTTTTTGGGATTAATTTCTCTCAGGGCATGAGAGAAGTTCAGTACTAGTATGTTCATGCTTGATTCTCCGAACGTAAACAAATTCAAGACAAATCCTTTCAGCTGTGATACACAGTATATCTTTCAACAAATTTGTTTTTTGGGGGACATTTTTTTTTATTTCTCCCTATCATGTCAATGCCCTTTAAAGTCTGTCAGGGGTAAAACTTTTCACATTATAAAGATTCTTGCATTCTTCAGTATTCATAGCTTGTGAGCAGGTGAGTGCATATCAAAATTGTATTAACCAATAATAGCACTATACTACACTGCCTTTTATCCACTGTTTATTATCTTTTCGAGGAATAACCAAGATCATTGCACACACAAAAAACTTTTACACAACGATATGGTGTGCTGATGGGTGCAAGAAACTTTATTGCAAAGTATTTAATAATCAGAGTGTGGTTTAAAGGTAACTTTGATGTAGTTGTGATATTAAAGGACAATTACTGATCGGTTGAGGGGAAGCACTATGTCAGCTAGTGACATTGACATTTTGTTTATTTCAAAATCAATTTAATTACTTTAACAACCATTGTGTTCTTCTCCACCTCAAGGAAAATTACCGCAGAAGATGACATTTCAGTAAAACAGAAATACATGTGACTTGCTTTGAGTAATTAAACTTGCCCTGTTCCTATAGTGGAACATCAGGCTGTGCCTATTACCGTTTCAGTAACCCTAGGGCACATGGCTACACAAGACAGTTTAATTTCAGTGGGGTCCTTTGGAAGTCCCATGTGTTTAACTCCCTATATCCCATCTAGATATACGAGTACCAGGGTAGAGGCAGTATAGCTACAATTTTGTAATGGTCTTTTGGCAGATTGCAGACTGCCTTGTTAAAGAAAACGTCAATCTGTTCGGTAGAATTCAAAGTCGACATTAATATGTGTTAGTATGTCCTTCATGGTCAAAGCAATGTGGTATTTTTGCCATATTTCTGGCAATATATACGTCACTATAATGGGTGGTCGCTTGGGCCAGCAATTATTTTATTTATTTTATCCTACGAATCTGTTCAGCTTTATATTTAGTGCAAGGTGTATGTCACCCACAAGCTTTTATACAACTTACAGTGGCAACCAAAAGTATCGTCACTTTCCAAACGCGTTTACTGAAACGTGTTTCTTGAAACGATGTTCAAACGCGACGGTAGGCAAAGTGGGCGTAGTAGTAAATGCGTGCATGGCGTTTAATGCGTGCATGGCGTTTAAATGCGTGCAATGCGTACATTTGGTTTCTGGAAATTAGCGTATTGTAGCCGCTCGGAACGTGACGAATATTTC
>JZLH01S0009049.1:39057-52258 GCA_001188425.1 Eucidaris tribuloides
GTTCTGGCCGAAGATACGAAGTCGATTGGGCGATAGGTCACGGCCTGCACGGCGACGCACATCGTGTGAGCATGGTCACCATACGTCTCGTGGTACCAGCATTCCGTTGTCGTGGAGTGAGCAGGACTTCGCATGCGGGACTGGCAGGGCGATTCGGACGGCTAGCTTGTTTTGCGACTGGCCACGACCAGGTTTCGTACTCCCGCTCCTTCACTCTTTGATGATAAGTAGCGGACCTGCCGTGGCTAGTGTTGAAGCGCTTCGCGTAATCGTGCGATAGTCGAAGAAGTCGCAATTGTCGATGATGTACCTTGTCCTTCCATTCTCACGTCGGGTCACCAATTTGCTGGTATGAGAGTGTCCTCGGATGTTTAAATAGATCACTTCTTACCAAGTACAAGTAGACTTGAAAGGTACACAGGTACACAGTTGTTTATGAGTTATGACATTTGTATTTATTCACCAAGAATATCAGTCGATTACATGTTACAAGTTATAATGTTTGATTGGCTCTGGTGCGAGCGCGAGTAGACATGAGTGAAGCGTTCGAGAGTCGATCGAGATGTGTTGTCTAAAATAACTACATACTACACTTTTATAACGAGCTGAAAATCTACAAGAAACTACAATCATGAGTCATAATGACTGGGGGAAAGTTACATACACTTTGTGTCTAGCTAAAACTTCATCTCGATTACAGTTACTATAGAAACGAGTGGGCGTGCAGAATTACGAGAAATACACGTGGTCTAACAACAAAGAAATGTTCTTAGGATGATGCAAGGCGATGGAATGAAAATAGTTTCTCTTTCAATGAATTGTTTATAGCTGTGGAAGGTGCGTCTAGATGTTTTACGACCGGTGTAGGCATTAGGGCTAATCGAGGTCATTCAGACTTACGGAGAATTATTACAGGAAGCGGAGTGGTTCCTCAACTGAGTCATGGGTCGCAAGGACATTCAACTCATTTTGTATCTAAATGAAAAATGTACAATTTGATGAAATTAAAGTTATTAAATTAATTAAACAAATATGTCGTTACGAGATGCTACACCATTTTTCTCTCTTTTTTTTTTTCAACACTCTCTGAACAGTGCTTTAATCTCTTATTTTACTTATTGGTATCTTTTCAACCTAGTAACAATAACGAGACAAGCAATTTCTAGAGTTTTGTATGCCTTAGTTATGCACTCATTTCATACTGCACACTAGTGCTACTACACAGCTAGGCTATGCTTACACAAGGCATATCATATTACACTGTGCCTTCTCGAAGCATCTCATTATCACACAGAGACTGCTTTGTTTAGATTTCAGGCCCTGGCTATATGTACTGTACTGTGCCTGTGCTGTGGCTATGCACTGTACTACTGTCATGACTGTGGCACTGTCTCGCTGCACATTGAAAATAAAACTTCACCATTACAGGATTACTGGACGCTTCTGTCCTCTTTTGGGTGCTTTTCCCCTTCCATAGCGTTGGGTGCCCACTCTGACATCATGTGGTGTTCAGCGGAGTCTATAATAATACACAAAGAGCCGTTGCGTTGTAGGACCTCTTGTCACTGAGTTTATTCAACGGGAGCCATCTTGTGCACCTCAGTGCTAGTCTATTTTCAGACTGTGATATTAACATATACTATCAACACAATCACATGTTCGGTTAAAACAGCCAGTGATATAAATCTACTTTCAGGATGGGGGGGGGGGGGGGGGGTTAAGAGGAGAAAAATGTCAAACTGTTTGCAAAATTGAAAATTGTATATGCTGAGTAGTATTTTTATGTTGTTTAATGGTTTTGTAGTGCTTTGCATTACTTTTGAAACATTCTTGCATGATTTATGAACTTTTCAATCTGGCCAAAATTATTGGGGGGAGGGGGGCAAAATGATATGTTTGCCTCCAATATTTTCACGTGGGCAGTAGATACACCCTCCCCCTTTATGAAAATATTGGGATCGACACCTCTAGATACACCTACGCAAAACCATAGTTAACTCAATTACCATCATCTTCCAGCATGATGCATGATGAGGTGTTCTCCTCATGAGGTTGATCTTGCTCTGTTTCCACCTTCTTTCTCTTTTTCCTGGTCTTTGGTGGTTTGGCTTGTTGTTCCTCCTCTTCAGCGAGTCTCATCTTGGTCAGCTTGTCATCCCAGTGCTTCTGGAAAGCCTTAGAATCCTGGATTCCATCTGGGCTTGCTGCATATAAAAACGAACAGTTATTGGTATACTGCAAATAATTCAAACAAAAATTTGAGAAAATATAACCAACATAATCACATGATTGATGATATTCCAATTAGATCCATGGAGGTGTTACCCTTATGATGACAACTCATAAATAGCCAATTGTATCCGGATTGACGTCACATATCATGATGTCAAGCCAGGTATTGTTGACTATTCCCAAGTTGTCATAAGGGAGACATCACCAATGGTCTATCAACAATGGTGATTACTAGTTTTGTGTGTGAACAATTTGTTCAGTCTTGCATGCTCTTGCCGTGGAACAATGCTTAGTGCAAACTTTTTGTTTCAAGTTCAACTTAAGGATCAGGATCTTAAAATCCCAACACGACACGATTCCGTGATCGCGCTATCGCGCCGAAAATCGGCACGCACGTTACCCATCACGTAATCTACAAGATGGTATAGTTAATTAACCGGAATTAATTTCAGATTAATTAATTATGCTAATTTATGCATAAAATCATAATTAAGTTGTAAATCACTAATTAAATCTCCAAAAATGCTAATTTTGGGGTCTGGACACTCTTTTCAGCATTCTTAGCAAGTTTACTTGAAAAAAATCTGGAATCAAAATTGATTTCCTATATATTTTATTGTTTTTTCAAATATCTTATGTATTTCTTTGTTTTTTCAACCTTTTGTTTTCTATTGTTTTTTCGATGGAATTTGTCGGGGACACTTTTGCGATCATAAACAGCACAAAATTAATTAATTTCAATCAATAAAAGTAAAAATAATCATACATTTATAAATTTTGGCTGAAAACACAATTTATATTGGAATTGTACACAAAATCACGTTTTTGAGCGATTTTTGGGGTGACATGCAAGTACAAAATGTTACGTACTTTGGAACCGCCGTACCGTGGACGTGCAAATTTGGCGTCTCAAAAAGGATGCGGCGACATTCAAGAGCAATAAAGTCAATGAAACGCTCGTTGGCAACTTCGCGCATCGCAGACATAGTACTGCGTGAATCGAAAGAAACTAGGTACCTCTGCATTTGTCAATGACTTTCCCCCACAGTGGGTTATCTGACAGCATCTTCATCCCACCAACAATCAGCAGGTGGTTCTTGGATCTTGTCAGTGCCACGTTGGTTCGTCTGAAATGCGAGAACAAAACAAAGTGATAGCCAAAATAATTCTCTCCCCTTGTTTTACATACACAGAAACTTGTTCAAAAAAACTAAACATTGGGCTAAAAAGGTTGTTGACCCCTGCCAGTGACCTTTGACCTTTCAGTGACCTTCAGATCCCTATGAAACATCTACCACCCACGTTTATTCACAATTTGGAAAAATGTGGGTCATAAAAGAAGCTTGCTCAAAAAAGTTAACATTGGGCTCAAAAAGGTTGTTGACCTCTGCTGATGACTTTTGACCTTGTGGTGACCTTCACATACTTCTAAATTCTAAAGTCTGTATGATTAATATTCCATTCAAGTTTGATTGAAAATGAGGAATTTAGCAAAGATTTATTCAAGCTTTGTAAGTGTAACGGACTTACAACAGACGAACAGACAACAGACGGAAGGACTTTCACGAAAGTGATCCCTTAGTCTCCCTTGACAAAAAATGTGTCAAATATTATATCTGCTGTTTACAGAAATCTCAAAGTTTCTGTAGAATATACTCTCATGAAGTACTTATTTGAAAATTAACTTGATACAACCTCATGCCAAAACAATAAAAGTTAAAATGCCCTATATGTAGATTTTTTTTGGCATTTTCACATTTTTCAATGTGCTTTCAAAACAAATAAGAAATGAATATTTGTTTTATCACCATGCGATAGTTATAGTAGACATGTGACATGTGGACATGTAAAATGATTTGGCCATTTCTTTATGAAATTGAAGAAAATATACAAGGCATAAATGGACATGCCTTGTACAGAACATATGTGTCCCATGACATGCATCACTTTTGCCTTGTTATCAGTCAACATGGAGAATTCATTCTAGTAGATAACCTGAGCCTAAGACTTTTCCACATTACTGTAAAATGAGTCTTAACCCGTTCGTGACTTGTGACGAATTAACTCGTCAAGGGTTTTCTTGATTCACAGACTAGTGACGAGTTAATTCGTCACGGCAGAGCGAAACAGACATGCACTTTTCGACCTTAGATTTCACCTTTTTTAATGCACAATCACAAATAATAAATCAGATAAATCGAACATCAATACATCAAAGTTAATAACTGTGTTATTTTTTTCAAGATAACTGACAGAACATGGACACAAATTAGTCGAAAATTTGCAAGGCAAACACATTTTTTCGGGATTGCTATCCCTGGTAACGCTTGCGGTAAAGGGCCAATCACAGGCAAGTAGGTTCATGCCTCGCTGATCTCATTAGCATAAACGCCAACCGCATAATGCCTTTATGCAAATCAATCGGATCTAGTTATTGGCATTCAGACCAAATATTGAATATATCTCGCCATTGCATTCCTATATTGTTTTAATTTTACACTGTTTATTTCACGATTTCTCTAGCAAGTTATTTGTTTTACTTGTAGCAGTAACTAAACGATTTGCTCACAGAATGGTAGTTGGCATCCGATTTTGACTTTGCCGACCTATATTTTAGCGCAATACCATGCACAATAACCATCCACACATTTATGGGAAAACAAGTATCATCGCAATCATGATAATGCGACATTCGATGTTGATGAATCACGGGAACTGAATATGGAATTCGTACATTGTCCTATAGTAAGCAACTCGTAAGGGAGCGTCACGAAGCGTTTAGGGTAGGCCCCAGCATACATTTGTAAAGATACCCTTGATCATACATTAGGTCTACTTTATAATCCTCAACACTCGGCGAAACACAATAGAGACAAGTGCTTTTGAATTACTTCAATGAACGCAGACTTGATACAACGTGTAAGCAGGAACACTTCAAACAGGAACACTTCAAATTTTCGGTTGGCTGTAAAATGAATGAGTTACTTTTACAACCTGAAAAAAAATGAAAATGTCCAAAGTTGGTTCCTTTTTTCATTGGCAAATAGGCATTATAGACACAATTTCTTCGATTTTTTTTTGTTTTGGCCGGGGAGGGACCTTGTTTTCCAGAGGGCCATTTTCACCACTTACTGGGGGGGGGGGGGGTGCGCAAAAGTTGAGTATCTTGCGCGATAGACATCAAATGAAAATAAAATGAGTAACCTCCAAACCCCGCCCAATACGGCATGACTTTACGTTGTCTACAGCAATAAAGCGCACTTAGTCATGACATAATTTTCATTGATTTGCACGCTAGATATCAAAATACCGGCACATGTATTTATTTATTGAAAATATAGTTCAGAAATCAAGCCTCTCTTGCACATTCCCTCGTTTTGTGGCTTTGCTATTTTATATTCCCATTCTCTACCTCCTTTTGATTGTTCTGTATCCTTCACTTCTTTATCATCCTTTCCCTTTATGATAATCATCAGGCTTTCATACATATCATAGATTGATATCGGTATAAACTTAATCATGCTACTTTCTTACAACATATGCTCCCAGGGGGCAAAGCAGTTTGCGATATATAATTGCCCTCATGCACCCTAACACTTGATATAATTATAGTATGCCTTCAAATATCCCCAAAGAATCAACATCAAAATTATTTTTTGTATTTGATTTCTGTCTCCGTCCTTGTGATCTGCTTTGACAGACGTCGAATAAAATCTTTTCGATTGCTACAGAAACATTTTCCTCTTGACAGGCACAGATGTAAAAGTCGCAAATTCACGAAATTTCAGAAAGTCTCTTCTTTACGTGCTTGTTTCTGAAATTACTGGTACATATTGTTGAGAATTAATACCAAGTTACAAAAACACCATAGTCAGAACTATAGTCCTATATAGGACCTATATGTTTTTTTTCCAGATTCATCTCATTATAATTTTGTTTTTGTTCCCATAAGACAACCCCTTGACGACTGTTTTTCTGTAATTTCTCTCTCTCCCAGTATTGTATTTTTTATATCTATTACAACCTAACCACTGTTATTTCAATCTTGTAACTGTCATAGTTGAAATACTTTATCATCCATTGGTATTACAATTTTTTGTTACACTTTGAAGATTACTAAAAAAAAAATCCTTTTCTCTTTCACTATAATAAATTATGTAATATCAAGTTACAGTACTTCCTCCTTATCGGCATTTTTTGGTATTTTATCTGTAGTTTTTTATTATTCACATCATTGCTACATCATTCTTGACCATGTGTTAAATCAGCGACAAGTTGTCGACACAGGCTTATCATTTTTATCCGTTTCGAAATATGCATAGGGGGCAGTAACAATAATGAATTTCACAAAAGGAAGTTTTCCGAAGGTGTTCAGGTTCAAGATGGTGAATAGGTCTTTTGAGAAAACTTCACAAAGCGCTGGGTAGGCCCCAACGTACAATTGTAAAGATTCCCCCTCCTATAATCCTCAGACGCTGCTGGACACAATAGAGATGCTTTTGAATTGCACTTGAATAAACCGGACCTGGTGTTACGTAACAATGTAACCATGGGTAACAACAATCAATCTTTCACGACTGCAAGTTTTCGATAGGCTGTGATTGAATCAACTTCCAACCTGAAATACTGTATATAAATGCCTAAATGTCCTCACATCTTTACTTTCACTAGCACGTATGTAAGCAAATGGGCCAAATATCTCTGTGTTTTATTTTTCATTTCCCTGTATTTTACTTGCCGGGAGGGGGTCTTTGTCTATCACTACGTTCACCACTTCAGGCACTTTACCACCCGGACGAGAAGCAATAATGGAGCATCAAAAATAGAATTAAATCCCCCCCCCCATACGGCATGAATATATGCGGTTTGGGAAACAATAAATCACACTGAGACATTACATACGTAATTCATCCATTTGTACGCTACCTATAATTTTGTTTTATTCATTATCGATTCCGCCCGTACACATGTATTCGTGTATTTTAGTAAGGAGATCAAGACTCCCAATTCCATTCCCTCCTTGAATTCTTCCTTTCATTCTACTTTATATTCCCCCTTTTCCATTTTCCTCCTCCTGGTTGTTTTATGTCCTTCATTTCGTTATCATAATTAATTATAATTCATCTTACAATACTTCTCCAGTGTGCAAACGGTTTGCACTATTATTACCCGTTTATGGTTGTGTTAGATAAATCACAATTTTTGCACTCGATAGGATATTGTTAGCCTTCACGTATCCCCGAAGAGCAGTCACTTTTCAAAATGCAGTTATCCTCTCCATTTCCAGTTCTACACCATAATCCGATTGTTTTTCCTTTCTCCTTGTGATGTGCCTTGACAGATGTTTCATGAAGTGTGACTTATGACTATTATAGTTACATGTTTCTCTCTATAGTCACAAAAATGTCAACACGCGTGGCCATATTCGTGTAATTACTCTCAATTCTCTGTCAAGTAAAAGTCACGAATTTATTCCATTTCAGAAATTCGTTTTATTATTAACTAACTTATGCGAATTTATGAGAAATAATGTCGAGTCTCGGGAAACCTTCACTATCAGTCATTTGTATCTGTATTTCATTCCAGGTTTATCTCATTGTATTTTGTTTTTATTTTTTCGTTCTCATCAATTGTCATGATTAAGTTGTAATATAAGACAATTTCGTGACTATATTTTCATGGTACTGTATAATTATATTGCCATTAGTTTGATTACCTTCTAAAAACTCACATGATCACTGTTGTCAGACAGTTGATTTATTCATAAAACGATACGTGTTTTTCCATTATGATTTTTAAAAATATACGTCTCACAGAGAATGCAAGTATCTTCATTTAATTTAATTTTTTCTTTGTCAGTTTTCCGATCGGTCTCCCATCCACCCATTTGGTCTTCTTCCTCGTCTTCTTCTTCTTCCTCCTCCTCCTCCTCCTCCTTCTTCTTCTTCCTTTTCTTCTTCCTTCTTCTCCATTTTCTCTCTTTTCTTCCTCTTCTTCTCCATTTTCTTCTTCTTCCTCCTCCTCTTCTTCTTCTTCTTCCTTTCTTCTTTCCTTCCTCTTCTTCTCCATTTTCTTTCTTCTTCTTCTTCTTTTTCTTCCTCTTCCTCTTCTTCTCCATTTTCTTCTTCTTCTTCTTCTTCTTCTTCTTCTTCTTCTTTCTCTTCCTTCTTCTTCTCTTCTTCTTCTTCTTCTCCTCTCTCCTTCTTCTTCTTTATTTAAGTTTCTCTGGCCTTGTATCCTTTTCAACACTACTGCAACCATTATCATTATAATTGACACAATTCATCAATTTTAGTAGGGCCTATTACAAATTAGTTACATTTTGACGACCTAATCAAGCTTTTTTTTTCTTGTCACCGTTTGTATGATACATTCTTACTGATTCTGAATTACAATTTAAGCCCTTTTCGAATACATCGCAGGCCTCTACAAATTTTTTTTTTTTCGGCTTGCCCTCAAGGAAAAGCACTTGCCCGAATGTTCTTTTTATTTTCTTTGTTTTTAACATTTTTTTAAAGTAAAAATATCATCTAAAAGAGCAATAAAATGACGACTGAAAGACAATGTTAAAGCAACACAACAAACATTTATTTACAAGTGTTTTTTGATAACAGTTAACATAAATGAACTTTACTCTTGGCAAGTATATAGGCCATGGATGATTTGCCTACTTTAAAAGTAAAACTGCTCAGCCACCGGCATGATGCTTAGCCCTGCATCACGGAAAAAGAGTAAAACAAAGAACTGATCAGAGTGACAGTTAGAATGTCATCAATTATCAATTTCACGTAATGACTATGAAAAACTAATCACTTATGACTGGTAAGCCTCAATTACTGTTTTCAATAGAGCGCTTACCTCCCAAAAGCAGTGATAAAATACTGTATATAAAGGAAGAATGAACTGACAATGTACGACAATGTCTTGGCTTTTTGCTGACATTTGATTCCAGAACATTCTTTGATGTTACATGTAGCTCTGTATTCTGTGTGTGGCTTTGGTTATTGTTCCAGTCATTTAAAACGGTAGCTTCTTTGATGATTGAGCCAATCACTTGAACATGCCCGTGAAGGACATGTGTAATATTTATTGAATCAACTGGGAAGTTTGCTTTAATCCATCTCATTTTCATTGTGTCTTTTTGCCATTTTGTGACTATGGATTCAGAACACAATTTATGTGGTGGGCTATAGCCTCTCTGTGATTGAACCAATCTCTTAATTATTGAACATGTGCTTAGTTGAAGATTATTTGAAGCTAGCTGTGTAAAAATATTGTTCATTTTGACTTAGTGGGAATTTGTGTAAGTGCCCTTGTAAAAGTTTGATAAGTTTCTTTTGGAACCCAGTTTATATATGTTTCCAGATAAACATGTTCAAGTGTTTATTAAAGTGTTACAGAAAAGTGCTGTAGTATATTTATCAAAAATGCCAACAAATTTGGCGCGAAAAATTAAGCTTCAAAATTAAGGGGATAACCCCTCCCATGAAAACATTGAGGGGGTGGGTCATGTAACCCCACACCGGATCACCGCCTATACAACCAAGAGTTTAACTGCTGACATGCTGAATTTGCCACTTTTGACCGATTATCCCTCTTAAATCACTGAATAATATCACAAATATTATTTCTGCTAAACTCCCATGACACTTTCATGGTCAGATTTATCATTTTCAAGTGCTAGAAAAATTACCGCCGATATCGTAAGTTTAAGACTTGAAAATCCGAACTCACATACACCATGTAACACATGTGGACTGGGCAATCTCTTGTCGGCAAAATACGATTTTTTGGAGGTGGCGTGCTGAGTATATTTTCTGGTGATTTTAAACATTCTGCTTACCTTTCCTGCTACTCTTAGTCATTTTTTTTTACTGAATCCTCTCAGTTATTTCTTCAATCGCTGTGCCACAATTTTCCGCGACGTTTATTTTTTTCTGGGCGCGGTGGTAGAGCTGGCCGGTTGCATGTTTCCGCCTTCTTGACATACGCCCTCAACGGTAAATGACAGGAAAGTACATGTACAATAGATTCGATCCGTGCACACGAGAGTCAGCAAATTAGCGCTCCATTTTCGTACTTTGTTTAGGTCGTTTTCAAACAGAACTCAGGGTAATTTTGTTCTGTGTTTGCGGTTTTCGCCCGTTTTTTTTATTATGGGGAATATTTTGAATTTGTCCAAGTTCTATCAAGCTAATATCTGTGTTTTAATATTTTCATTTTGAAAATCACCACTTGCCCAATCGGGCAATTGAAATTAAACTTTGCTTGCCCGCCCGTGGTTTTCACTTGCCCCGGGCAAGCGGGCAAGCGGGTTTGTCGCGCCCTGCATCGTTTTTATCGATGTCATTGTATTTTGTGAAGTAGTTGCCATGAAGTAAGAAAAACTGTGATTCGGGGTTACTATGATTGTACGTAAACTTGTTTCTAATAATTTGTGATCATTATCATTATTATACTACTCAACATTCAGAAAGCCACACATGATGTGACAGGGATCGTCCAGGTGTTCATTTGAAATTACAGACTCAGTATAAGCAAATCCTTGCCCCCCCCCCCCCCTCCAGACACGGAAGAATGGGATACTAGCCAAATGGGGCCTATACTATGAAAGGCAAGTTCATATAAGTACATAGAAGGGAAAGCCTTCAGAAGATCTAATTCCAGTTGTCGCATTATAGCCCTTTTGAAATCTTTCACAAAGCGTGGGATAATGGTACACGTAACTACCTTTGTAGCTCTTTAAAACATGGAGGGAGAAGGGCCTGTTTGAGATGAATAACTATTGTATTCGCAGCACGCGTCATGACACAAAGCAATCAAAAGCTACGCAAAGTTAGTATGGTACATGTACCTGTCCAAAATAAATTTAGTTTATATGACACTGATTATCTCGATGTTGTGATTGAACGAGGAAAGTAACTGTGCCAGCAGTTATACTGATCTAATTCGCTATTGTAGCTAAGTGTAGCTCAACAAAATATCTTGAACTATCTTTCCGGCTAGAACTCTGGCATTTGCGAAAAAAAAAAATCCGGTTTGTATGTGAAATATCAATGTCTTCACGGTTTATTTTGAGATTGTCCCTTATCTCCATTCGAAAGCGCGCTCCACAACACTCATTCTGCAGTGCAGAGTCCAAGCTTGAGATCTTGAAGTCAGTTCTGGCTAATTTCTGGAGTTCAGTGTGTGTCCCGTTATGACGCTAAGCTCTAACCAATAATGCGTGTCCTCAGGACATTATTTTAGATCGGTAAATCTCATTCTATATTGATAGAAAATGAAAAAAAAATGTATAAGTATGTTATTCCTCTTCATAAATCTGAAAGTGGAAGATAAATCCGCGATGATTTTTTTTTTATAATAAATCATGGATCGCCTTAGTCTGTCATCACTTGCGAGTGTCGCACTATAAATTATATTTATTTAATTTTGATCTTATTGCTACATTACGTTTCTCTGTTCTTTCATTATTAATTTCGTGAAGTCATGGAAGTAATTCTATGTCGCCATGCAGGTGCAAAGAAGGGTTGGACTGTGATGGGGTTATTTGTTCTAGTCGTGTTGTTACAAGTACTATGGAAATATCGGATTTTATGCGACACGAATCAGTTCAACGCAATCATGAGCAAATTCGTGCTCGTCATACCACTAACTTTTGCCGAAGTACATACACTGTGTATGTGTGTATAAACGTAAAAGCCTTTTTTTGCCTCCTCGATGAGTTATCAGTGGTTATGTTGAAACACGGGCTTGAAAGTTTTCGAATTGCGCGCTGCAATGCAGAGGGATTATGCATATTCGTTAGATGACCACATATCGGTATTGGCCATTCACAGCGGGCGAGACTCATGCATAATTCATCAGGGTGTTATTGTTTGGGTTCGCGTACAAGAAAACATGTGTGTGATTGGTCCGTACGTAAACGGGAACTGGTATAAGCCACACCCCCTCGTAGCAACGGTGGCTGTGCGCTTCGGTCTCAAAATCAAATCGTCCACGGGGTTAGACCGTCTCAAAATCAAATCGTCGCGAACGGGTTAACAGATATCCCCATTTTTCAAAAGTATGCTCAAGAGGCTGAATAATGTTCTGAAAATGATGCACCATGCGCTACCCCAGGGTACCGTTGTACACTGGTGTACTGCTTGTGTAGCACCCTCATGTCCAAAAACAGTATTTTCTTCAGTTATAATGCTGAGACTAGCCAGTGCACAACGGAAAGATATAAACTAACAGAAAGTGGGGTGAAAATGAGGCTGAAGTTGGTAGTTTTAGGCTCTTTAGGGTTGTATAACATTATTTTAGAAAACATTTTGCACAAGAAGAGTGTTTTTACACTGAGAAGCACACTGGAAAACATAACTTTTACACAGGCTTGTAACCCAGGGTACAGTGCTGGAAATAAAATAAATAATTCAACAAAATGGCAGATTTCTAGTTGGTACCCCAGGGTATCATTTGTGTCATCAAATGTCCAAATTTTCAACACAGAATTCCTCAATACTAACCAATAAAAAAAACTCACATTATGAACAATGAACAGAAAAAAAAATTCAAAAATGTTCTTACTTGTCTGAGTCAATGAATCCGGCATGCTGCGTCCTCACACAGGACAGTATAATGATGGACTTCTCTCCTCCTTGGAAGGCATCCACAGTAGAAATCTGGATTCCTCGTAATAACTGAGTGCTTGTCTGTTTGCTGGATATCAAGTAGTGAAATAAACATGATGATTCAGTTTCATGACAATCACATGTGGACCTTCAAGGGAAATTTTGAGAACCCCTGTTATAGGTAATATAATTAATTTCCTTCCATATATTTTCACGAGGTGCACAGAATGCATACCAGGTGAAGTGAATGAAATTAAACATGAAATACCTAGAATTTTATCTTCTATTACTTATAAGGAATCATCTGTAACACAACTTTAAATATCCTTATCAACAAAACAAATAATGTAAAA
>JZLH01S0009049.1:57554-73955 GCA_001188425.1 Eucidaris tribuloides
TAGCTTGCTTCAAAATTACATACATATGTCAGGGAAGTCAGCTTATTAGACTAACATCTGCAATGAAAAGAAATTGTCAGCATTGTTTCGTTTAGATAGAAAGAACAAAAGATCACTGACAAGTGTAAACACCCATTTCTATCCTGTCCGTCCGTGACATTGAATATTTAATGGATTCTTTCTTTAGTAGGTAACCATGGCAACAGAATTCTATAAACATTTAACAATTTCAGTGATACCCTTTACAATGAACCATACACAAACTTGACAAATTTTACTACTTAATTTTTACAAGCCCTTAAACTTTCAAAATTTCCTAAATGTCCGTCCGTGACAAACTGATCAGGCTCAGCATGTCATTTTTATGACATTAACAGATGATGTAAGTGCATTCTGAAAAACACAACACAGGAAAAAAATTACTATATATCAAAACTATGCATCAATCATTCAAACTTAACCCGTTGTCTTCGTGATTCTGTAATTTTCATAGAGTTAACACATGACACATCCGGTTCCATTAGCCAACGGGTTAATGTACTTAAATGTAGTATGAAGGCAAACTTAGACAAATATTACAGTATAATTGTTTTAACGCAATTAAGACCTGATAGATAAATAAAATTCACTGATATTATTAGGATTCTTACCACAAGAGCAGGTCTGTCCTCCTCAATGACCCCATCTAGGAGTTGGTTGTCATAGAAGAGACTGTTAGCTACAGCACTGATCCGTGGATGACATCGATACTGGGTCCTCAACATGATGGGCTCATAACCCTGAAAAGAAATGAAGTAAATGTTATTGTGCTGATTAAACCTGGAAGAAATTGTTAGCTACAGCACTGATGCGTGGATGACATCGATACTGGGTCCTCAACATGATGGGCTCATAACCCTGGAGAGAAATGAAGTAAATATTATTGCATTGTTTAACCCTAAAAGGACTGGGCTATTTCGGAGGTGTTGAGGACCGCACTGAAATTTGGCATGCAGGTTCCTTTCAACATAAACTCTAAGTCTGTATAGTAATTTTTTTGGAAAAAAAAAGATCTCTAATTAATATGAATTAAATATGCAAATTTATGCATGAAAAAACATGATTTGCATATAAAACACTCAATTTCACTGGACATAGCGTAATTTTTTGCAGAAGTGATCTTTGTGACCTTCTTAATTAGTTTTCATCATTTAAAGGCAGTGGATCTCATTTGCACGCCTAAAAATTAACATTGTGTAAATACAATGGCATTTAGAAGAAAATGCCATCTGGGAACGTTTAGCAAAATATAGGAGCTAGAAACTTAGGTTTAGTGGAATTATAGTGACCGTTAGACTCAGATTTGAATTTTTTTCTCGCGAGAAAAAAATTCCTGCCATAGAACGTACACTAAACGGCTATTGTTTTTCTTTTTCATTTTTTAAATTCTTGGCAAACACTGACCCTCAGATTTCACAGACATGCCCTTCATTAATAGCCTAAGGGCATGGATTATCTTTTTCTGGTCTGCGGGGATGTTTGCAAATGAGATCCAGTGCCTTTAAAATTGCAAAAGTCAATTTTTTCCTTATGCATTTCTTTTTTTTTTTATGTAATCTTTGTTTTTGTAACTCTTTTTATTGTTTTTTTTCCATGAAATTTATTGCAGACCATTTAAAAAACAAAATTAGATGAAAATTAATTATGAAGGTCAATCACAATAGAAAATAATGACCTTTTTATGAATTTCAAGATATCAGACAAATTCCATTGACTTTGTACACAAATCACATAAATGAGCCATTTTTTGGCCATTTTGCCCCCCCCCCCCCCTCCAGTCCTTTTAGGGTTAAACCCTACTAACACTTTGGCTCAATACAATACCCTCCTGGTAGGTTCACAAGTCAATCCAACTCTTTTACATAAATAAATTGTGTCTTCTTTGCACAAACTGTTCATTAAATAAAAATCATGGCTCGAATCCATAGTACACTTTTGAAAATGCAGCAAATAAAACTAATGGTAAATCCCAGAAAAGACGGTTATCTATGGTACTAATACATGGGTGACAAAAATACAGGGTCCTCAGCATGATGGGTTCAAAACCATGGATCAAAATGAAGTTCATGTAAAAATTATGGTGGTGTTTAAACACCGGAAGAGACTATTATCTATGACGCTGATACGCGGATGGCAACATTACTGGGTCCTCTGTGTGATGGCATACCTACCAACCCTGAAACATACCAAATAGGGACCAAATGGGGTGAAAATTCAACTAGAAATATCACTGAAGGTGATTAATACCCCCACCCCATCACATCCCTGATTTATTGCCATAATAGGCTGTTATATGGCAACACAGTTTCAAACAAATTTAAAAATGTCTCTTGCACATCATTACCCTAACAACAATGCTTGTGGCAAATTTTGTGAGCATTCATCAAAACAGAGAAAATAGTTCAATACCCAATATTTTTCTGATTTATTGCCATTAATAGTATTCCATTACCATGGCAATGCAGTTTTCGACACATTAAAAAAATGTGGCTAGCGCATCTTCACCCGAAGACCAATGTGTGCCAGATTTCATGAGCATTGGTTAAAAACTGAGGCAGTAGTTCAATCCGGAAGATTTTTACCTGATTTATTGCCATAATATGTCATTACCATGGCAGCGCAGTTTCTGACACATTAAAAAAAAATATCTTGCTACTGACTTATTAACCCGTTGGCTCCGAGATTCTGAAAATCCCATAGAGTTAACACAGGACACATCCAGTTCCCGTATCCAACGGGTTAAGATATGAGGCACTATCTTCGCTTGATGTGGTCTTCTTTCTGAGACCATTTAGAGTAACATATTGGCTATTTTTGTTTGTTGGAATTCTTTCCAAACCATCAAAACCCTTTCATTGGAAATATGAAACCAAATTATGATGCTAGGGTAAATTAAATACCCCATCCCTACAGGGAGGCGAAAAATATTCAATTTTGTGTTCCAGTCCCTCTGTCATGGGTGCTCGTTGACTTCACTTCAAATTATTTGTTCTTTTCCAATATAACTTCACTAGGATGTCATAATTGAAAGACCCCTTCAACTCAATCAAATGCATGCTTTGTAGCATAATTATGTTGCAATTCTTTTGGCTAGGGAGGTTATATCAAAATTTATGTAAACCTAGTAAGATACAGTTTAGTGTATTTGATTTCTGTATTATGTGTTTATGTATTTAAGTGTATGCAATTCACTAAATCATTTATATAATTTTCTCATGTTTGTTCCCATTTTTTATCTTGCTCAATAAATTTGTATTCTTAAAATCATAAGAATATAATCAGAAGTTCACAGTTCATACGGAAATTTTATTCATTCAAAGTAACACTTAACTTTTTTTTCATTCAGCTCCTTGGAGAAAAACAACCTGAGTTAATCAAGCTATTCTGGCAAAATATGCTTTAATTAAATTAAATAAGTAATATGTGTATCATGATAACTTCACATCATTTTAATCAACTTAACTTCTCCTTTCTAGTAAACTTCCAGAAGTGGGCCTTCCCACGTTTCCAATTCGGCATTTTCATCTTCATCCCCCTCCAAATACAGTGAAACCTGTCTATAGTGACCACCCAAGGAATACAAAAAGTGTGGCCTCTACAGACAAGTGGCTGCTACAGGCAGGCTCTTTAACACATGATTTGTCTCCAGGGGAATTATTGTAGTGGCCACTACAGACAGGTTGACTGCTATCTAGAGGTCACCACTAAGACAGGTTTGACTGTATTCATACTCTTATCCACCCCCTCCCCTTCTTTTGCATTGATTACATACCCGGTATACCAAATATTCTTACCTTCTACGTCGTACACATGTCTGATTTTGAAACCTAAAAGCTTTGATTTCTTTTATGTACGTGTCTCCATTTTCCATACCTGATGCAACGTCATCATTTGTGTAGAAATAAATGTTATTTATGTGCTTAAATAAAATCCAACCCCTGATTTATTTTAGAACTGACGATTGCAGTGTACCATTTATCTTCGTCACCTTCATTCAATGAACGCTGAATCATTTTCCCCACCAGATTATTCTATTTCATTTTTCTACCCAATTTTGCTTGTTTCCTTGCCCTATTGGATTCTACTTGTTGTTTTCGTTTCATTGCTGCTTTACACTTGTGTATTTTCTTATTTAGAGCACACAATGCTTCTATTCCATCTTCGGTATCATCTTCTAAATCATCTTCCATATTCTGTCTTCATCTTCCACTAGTCGCACCCATTCAATGATTCTTGACTTTTTGAAAGTAATGGTAGTTTTTGCCCCTTGAGTTCCTCCCATGTTTTTACCATCCCCTTTTTAGAAAAGTTTAAGATGCCATTTTCATTTTTTTTTCTGCAAATACAAATTTGCGTGCCTCTAGCTGCATTTTTGGCATTTCCAATTTAGTCTTACTTGTCTTGTTTGCCAGTTCTGTTTTCACCGCGGCTTCAGTCATCCAAATCCCTCCACACATTTCCTTAACTTCGTTATATATACTTTCTTTGTGCAAATTTTCTTGCTCTTTTTTCTAGTTTGTATTCTCACTGTTGGTGACGTGCCTTTTCTCGGCTTTCCCACATTTTCTTTGTGTGCATGACATATTTTTGCTTTTGTGCATGTTTTTGTCTTCCAGCAGCTTCCATAACGTTTTTCCTCTTTGCATCATCTAGTTTAGAGAGCCATTTACTTGTTTTGTTTTTAGAGTACATTATAGTTCCTCCAAACAGTTTGTGTTTGCCTTTGTTTTCAATTTCATCGCTCAATCAAGCATGCCAACGTTTCTTTTGACCGATACATTTGTTTTGGGCACACTTTTTACTTCGCCCTCATCCCAGGATGTATGCCCTCAAGATGGTCATAAACTAGTCTACCTGTAACTATTACAAATCCACTGAAGATAAGTTCTAGAAACTGCTTCGTCAATTCCCGATCTATTTCGTGATTGATAAGTCTGTCTTGCATTTCATCATTACTTACATTTATATCTTCAAATATTTTACATTTTCCTGCCATCAAGTCGGTGGCATCGTTTGGCAATTTCCTGATATTTGCCCATCATTGTTTTGTACCTGTCATCCATGTTGTTTACAATTACCTTTTTCTCCAGAATTTCCCATAGTGGTTTTGTCACCTCATGATCAATTAAACCATGTGCCCTACATGATGCCATGTCATTTGGAACCTGTAGGTCAGCTTGAACAGCTTTCATTAGAAGATTATCATCTTTGAAATCATTAAAGAAATCCCTCAGGTCGTCTGCAAGATTGAAAACCCCAGCCCCATTGTGAAACAAGATATTGAACCGGTTTCTTTGAAATGGTGCCTGCAGTACAAAGTTTCTTCCCCATTCCCTGAGAAAAGCCCTGAAGTGGACCGGTTTCCCCGATTTTTTCACAACCCCTCACAACTGTCTGTATTAGCTGTTCTGTCTCCCCCCCCCCCCTTTGTTTCCCTTAGATTTCACTCTGACTTTCTTTGCCCCAATGCATGCCTCCCGAAATATCATTTTCTCCCACACACATATGATTTGCGCTGCTTGTTCAGCTAGTCCAACCAAGTAATGTAGGCTGCAAAAAAGTTATTCATACTGGCTGTTTTTTTTCCTTTTTGAACATCAGTGAACTCTTCCCAACCCCTGACAACTTTGGGTATCACTTCCCTTCTGTACTGCTGCAAAATTTCATTGAACTTTTTCTGTGTTATACGTCTGTTACTTATTCTATATTTTATCTTACTCAGATCCTCAAGAACACTTAATATTAAGTCCAATGATCCTAGCGAGCATTTTATTTCTTTTCCTCAGATACTGCACGTTTTTGTTTTTTTCTCCATTGCATTTTCATCACTTTCCTCTTTTCTTATTTAAGTTTCTCTTTTCGCTTAATCTGCTTTGGTTCCTCCTCACGTTGTGCTAATTTTATTTCTCGCAACAATAGTTCTGTTTGCACTTTTTTTCAGAGATTATTTTGTGTTTTTTGCTTTTGTTTTTCTTTCATTACAACATTTTAAATGTCTGTTCTCGAAAGTTGCCGGTGCTAATTTTTTTCTACGTTTGTGAAGCTTTTTCAGCATTTTTCACACGTGTACTCATTTTTTCAAGTTAATTGCTAAGTGTGTATTTAGTGAGTGATTTATTTTTCAGTAATTTCCTTTTTTTCCAAGGATAGGATTGTACATCTTGTATACGTGTTCAGTCTATTCATTGAAAATTGAAGAAAATAAATGTGAGTAGAAACAAACAAAACCTTAACCAATCTAATTTCTTAAAGAGGAAATATGTACATTTCATGTTAATAACAGTGATAAATAAAAACAAATACTAACCACAAGTGACAGTCTATCAAAGAGCGTCTGTTCCAGGCCAGACTTGTGGGCAGACTCAGATCCCTGGATGGTAGGGTCCAGTTGGTGGGGGTCTCCCACCAGGACCAGCTTGTCACATCTAAACCTGGCCAGAGGAAGGAGGGATGACGGCTCTGTCATCTGAGTACATTCATCCAATAAGACAACCTACGAAAAAATAAATAACCAAACATATATATTTTTATAATTAATTGTATTGATCAAGACAATGACACAATGTTGATGTGTGTTTTTTTTTTTCACACAACTGATCAGGACCGGCTTGTCACATCCAAACCAGGCCAGTGGGAGGGGGGATGAGGGCTCTGTCATCTGAGTACATTCATCCAACAACACAACCTAAGAAAACATAAGAATATATATATATATATATATATTAATAATTAAGTTAATTGATCAAGACAATACAACAGTGCTGATTTTTTTTCACCCGCCAAGACAGCCTAGGGAAAAATAAATAACCAGAATAATTTTATGATTTTATACATTTTATTAATCAAGACAATATAACAATGCTGATTTTTTTTTTCACACAGACAATATAATACAACATCAACAGCAAAGTAAAGAAGTATAATAAATTCCATAGTTTAATCAAATTATTGAATATAATTATATGTATAAATGTATCACAAAACAACACAATATATCACTTTCAAAATATGTTACATAAGTACCACACCAATACATTAATATAATAGAACTAAGAGCCAGTTCGACTGCGGCAGTCGATGGGTATTGGCGCCCTGCCGCAGTCCGCACTCCATCAATTGATGTTAATATTGAAAAGCTATCAAAGTTATCATGGTAGCAAGACCAATAGATGTAATAAGACATAAGCCCAAAATGACCCACTTGACCAATTAGCAGTACAAAATCCAATTTAAAGCAGTTCTTAAATTATCGAGTGACAAAATGAGCTGCAATTCGGGACACGAGGCCTTGTGACCTTGACCTCTGACCTTTCAACTCCAAAATCGAATCAGTAAATGTGTGACTTATAATTAGAATACTTCTCCCAAGTTACATCAAAATCGGAAAAATCATACTCAAGTTATCGCAGTTAAATGAGCCCAAATCAAGATCATATTTAATGGCCATGGTGACCTTTGAAGACCCTTTGAGCTCCAAAAATCTAATCAGCTTTTATTGTGGCCTCAATCAATACAATACTTCACCCACGTTTACAATGAAAATTAACTGGCCGTCTCAAGTTATCTCGCGGTAACGAGCCAAATCAGACATATTTTAAGGCCCAGTGACCTTTGCAACCTTCAGCTCCACAAAATCTAATCAGTTTATTGGTGTCTTATAATACATACTTCACCGCTTGTTACATGAAAATTGCAACTGGCTGTCTGCAAGTTATCATGGTAAGAGCCCGAAATCAGACATATTTTAGTGCCGCGGGTGACCTTTGAACGCTTTGAACCTTCAGCTCCAAAATCTAATCAGTTCATTGGTGCCGCTCATAATACAGTAACTTCAACGCCCAAGTTAACATCGCATCCGACAGCCGCTCTCCAGTAATTGCGGTAACGAGCAAAATCAGACTATTTAAGGCCGCGGTGACTCTTCTGACCTTATCATCTCCAAATCTGATTCATGTTCATTGGTGCCTCATAATACATACTTCACGACCAAGTAAACATAAAAATCTGACTTGCGTTCTCAAGTTATCAATGGTATCGAGCCCAAAATCAAGACATATTTTAGCACCGGTGACCTTTGACCTTGTGACCTTTCCGCTACCAAAATCTAAATCAGTTTATTGGTTCCTTACAATACATACCTTCAACCCATGTTAGCATGAAACGTTACTGGCCGTTCTCTATAAGTTATCGCGGTAACGAGGCCGTCAAATAAGACATATTTAGGCCCAGTGACCTTTGACCTTTGACGCCTTTCAGCTCCCAAAAAATCTAATCAGTTCATTGGTGGCCTCATAATACATACTTCATCCAAGTTATATGACAATCCGAACCAAGGCCACTCTCAGTTATCCCGCGGTAACGAGCCAAATGCAGATATATTAAAGGCCCGGTGACCTTTGACCTTTGACGCTTTCAGCTCCAAAATGCCTAATGACAGTTCAATTAGTGGCTCATATTCCATACTTGTCCTAAAGTTACATCAAAACCAATCGGGGTTCTCAAGTTATCGCGGTAACGAGATCCAGTAACGGACGGACAACCCGAAAACATGATGCCTCCGGCAACTTCGTTGCGGAGGCATAAAAACCTTTTAAATTATGTTACCATGTCAGTGAATACATTATGCTTCAATAATATGGTGGTTCAGAATCATAAGTCAGACAGGTCTCTGATAGGTTGAGTCAGATTCAATGGTTGAAAGTCATTACAGGGTACTAAATATTTGTTAGAAGACAAACAGTTTCCTCCGATGTTTGACAGTAGATTTCACCTCATAATGTTTACAACAATAATGACAAAACATCAATAAACAACAAATAAATATATGAATAAATAAATAAATAGATATATAAATAAAAATAAATAAATAAATAACAATAAATAAATAAATAAATAAATAAAAATAAATAAATAAATAAAAATAAATAAATATATAAAAATAAACAATATACGTAAATACATGGAAAATTGATACTGCAATGAAATTTTAACTGAAGAAACATATTCTATGAATCATTTTCCACACAAAGAAACTTACTTGGTTCAAAAGTTGAAATGAAAACTTTAAATACAAATTTACTCACTGGGAACTTCATGTCCTTGATATATGGGAAGCTACATGCGGCACACGTAACCCCGACGACCTTGACCTTGGTTAATAGCTCCCTGTTCTTTCCGCGTCTTTGTCTCTCGATGCTTCTTCGTACAAATTGCTTCTCGGTGGGTGTCAGATCTCCTTTCAACATTTCCTGAAGCTCCTTGACCTCTTGGTTTTCTTTGTCGCAGGCGTGGACACTAGAAAGAGAAAATGTTCAGGTGAAACATGACAAATATAGAGACCTGTACAGGAACATCCATCTGCACGTTGACTTGAAAATTCCTTACAAATGAATTGTAATGCAAATTGTAAGTAATTCAAGTTTTTCAATTAAAGAGCAATGACATAATTGGGAGCACTAGAAAATACCTTTAGAACCAAATGAGTTGAAACATATATCCAACTGTAATGTATACCTAGGCTGGAAGGATTTGACTTGAATTTCCTTAATTGAGGAGAAACATGCATGAATATATGATTTCTGAAGTAAGATATGACCCTGATAGATATTGGCCCCATACAAACCTTTAGAATTAATTTGCCTGTCACAGCGAATACAGCGAATACAGTGAAGGTAATTGTTTGAACAAATGTAAACTTCTTACTATGGAATTTTCACAGCCAAATCCTTATAATTATTTGATTCTAGAAAAGTTTTATCTCCAAATGAGGACTGCTACCAATCATGCTATTTCTCTTTAATACTAAGATTTTAGTTTCTTTCAATCATTAAGAATAATTCATTTCATATCAATAATGCATGAAAATAGTCTGCAACAAATTTGGTGAAAAATAAATGAAAAAATATTTTCAATTTCTGAAAATCTGAATATATGACCACGTACATGTAGCTAACAACTAAGACTAAGTTTCTGAAAAATTTTGCAGCGATCACACAATTCATGGCCAAGACCTGAAGGGAAGGTCAAATTGACCCACCCTGTAATTTCATGTAGCTAAAAAAAATATAGTTGAATTGAGGTGCATTACCTGTAAGGCAGAACTGGCTTGGCTATTTTTCTCAAGCTGCCAACTCTGATGAAGTCCTCAAACCCCAAGTCAAGTAGTCTGAAATACAAGCAGATTCAATCACTTGTTAGTAGTATCCCTTGTATTAATATTATTAACACAACAGTTGTCAGGAAAATGTATGAATATACTCACTAAATACACAACATAACATGTATCAATATTTCACATTTGTCCACTGAACAGCTTTACAATTATAATGAATCAATTTCCAAAGGTTTGCTTCTGTTAAAATGAAAATGATGGTGACATGTTTCAGGCTTTCAGGTGGACCATGGTGAAAAAGTAGGAGAAAAATAGGAGCTAAATTTAGGAAAAAGTAGGAGAAAAGTAGGATATAAAGAGCTAAAAGTAGGAGAAAAGTAGGACATGCACGGGGTTTTGATTTTTGGGGGGTTTTGGGGGAGTAGTTTTCATAGTAATCCAAATGCAACGTAGTGTGGTTGAACTTGGTTATATGCAGACTCTGGCTGGTAAAGAACCCTTTCTTGTGCTGAAGAGTCACATTTTTTGTGAATACCTGAAATGACTACTCACTACTCCAGCATTTTATAGGATCAATAGCATTTTTTTTATTTTCGCGGGGTTTTTACAAAAAAGTAGGAGAAAGTAGGAGAAAGTAGGAGTTTTGGGGAAAAAAGTAGGATAAGTACGAGAAGAGTAAAAATAAGTAGGAAAAAGTAGGAAAAGTAGGAGCGCTTGAAAGCCTGATGTTTATATAATATATTACTGAATTCCAGTTTTTGGAGCAAATCAAAGCAACAGATTGATTCTTCAACTAACAGGTGAGATACAAATGGACTTTATAGACTACATAATCGAATCATTTCAAAGTTATTTGACTTCATAGTGTCAGGAAATATAATGTGGAACTTTTAAAATATCCGACTTGAAGGTAGAATGGAATATCATCCCACTGTATGATATGGCAACAGTTTCCCAAAGTGCAAAGTTAACAATCTTAGTTGCAAAATAAACTAGTATAATCATTCTCTTTTGGCAGCATCAGAGGTGCCAACCTTCACTAACTAAAAAAAAAATCTGATGTACATTTAAATTTAAATTTTGAATGCAAAAAAAAAAAAACAAATCATATATTAGTACCAAGATGGGTAAATTACAGAATACTGAGGCATGCCATATCAAATTAAAGATGCTACATGTATATAACACTGTGGAAGACCTGTTTAAAAAAAATTGTTGAACTTTGCTATCTGACATATCTGACAGTGTTTGAATGGACAAATAAACACATTAAAACACAACAATTTGGACAGTTATGCTGTCACTAGTACGACATGTGCAGATACAAATTGGCACATTAATTATTCTCAGCCAATAGGAAATTCTGCAACACAGCAGTCTATGGGGGAAAGCTGGAATGGTCTCTCAATGATTTTAACTTTTTTAAAGCACTTAATGACCGTTTGAAACTGCAATTTTTTCAGAGCTTCATTTTTCGACCGTATCAGAGACACTGGTAGCATGGGGAATCATGTAGCTTTTTGATTTTGTTTAAACTGGAAACATAGTTATACAATGCCTTTAAGATAAAACATATTTTGCACTTAAAACAATTATATCTTTCTGTGACTAAATTGAACCTGAACAGTGGACCATGATGACAGAATCATGAGGAATTTTATACCTATAATATTGAGTTTCATGTCATTTCATCAAGGATCTATAAAATGCTAAACGACAAGTCACAACACAAGCAAACAAAAGAAGCAAATGAAGAGTTTGATAGCAAACGCGTTAACTCCATTTTCACCAAATTTGAGTTATTAACATCAATACATATACCACCTACCCACCTAGCACTAGTATGAAATTTGAAGCCAAATTCCACAAGCAAGTACAAACTATCTTGTGTTGTACTTTTATATTTCTGTAGGCACATGTCAAAATTCAGGAAAAGATATGTATTTTTCTCCAGAGTGACTAAAGTGGAGCTGACCCATTTGCAATCATACTCATCAAATCGAAATGAGAGAGATAAAAAAAGAGTACCCAAGCAATATCCTGTCTACAGCAACATTGGTTGTAGAAGCGATGAGAACTTTCCAAGGAGCTTTGCATCCAGCGTTGTCCCGTTGTTCATTCTCATGGAAGAGATTCATCAAGAAGAGAACCGTGACTGCAAGTAAGTAGCTTTTACCAGCTCCAAAGACACCTATTACATGATGCAATGATTATGGAAGAGATGACAATGAGAGATTTAGAGCAAACACTGTATATAGCTTCAATCAAACAATATGCACTCTTACAAACTGGCATTTATTTATACCATTCTTATTTACAAAGGAAAAATAGGGCCCATAATGTATACAAATTATTTGTTTTTAATCTGAAGTTCAATTACTTCTCAGCAGTTTGAATGTATCAGATTCACCTGATACATAGTGCATTTATTTCATCCTCTTCGTTTTGAGCAGAAAAGAGAGATGCTCAGCATTTACACTATCGTACAAAACTACATTTTATAAAAGACTCATATGGCTGTATGAGACTCATACAGGAAAACCACATAGCACAATAATGGTCGAAACGTTGATGTGGGCAAAAGTTGTTATGTACTAGACTACTACATGCATTTTCGTGAAGTCAATTTCAGACAGAATTTCTATAACTTGGCAGGTTTAAGCAAGATCAGTGGGGCTTTTTGCAATGCACTCCAACACCAATAGCCCAGTGTTGACCCCCTTGCTGCACCATACTGTCCATACTGACAAAAGTGTAATTTCTTATGAATGAGAAATTTTGTCTCTCACTTATTGGCATCAATGCAATATGACAGCATTTTGACTTAATAAATACATTTCAAAGAATGATTATTTCTTCTCTAAATTTAGCATTAAAGACACTATATAACACTGTGGAAGAGCCGTTTAAAAAATTGTCGAACTTTGCTATCTGATATATCTGACAGTGTCGAATGGACAAATAAACACCCTAGAACACAAACGTTTGGACAGTTATGCTGTCACTAGTACAATATGTGCAGATACAAATTGGCACATTAATTTATATCGGCCGATAGGAAATTCTGCAACACAGCAGTCTATGGAGAAAAGCTGGAATGGTCTCTCAATGATTTTCACTTTTTTAAAGCACTTAATGATTGTTTTACACTGCAATTTTTTCAGGGTTTCATTTTTAGACCGTATCAAAGACACTAGTAGCATGGGGAATCATGTAGCTCAGATTTTTTTAAACTGGAAACACTGTTATACAATGCCCTTAAGGTACAGCATGCTTAGAATCTTTCAAAAACATCAGTAACTCAAATTGGAGTGATTTGTCACTTGCTTTTTTTTGCCAAAGTAAGGCAGCATAATGTGAAAGTGATGTTGATACAATATCATAACATACCACTAACATGAATATGCTGATGGCATATTACTGTATATGTTGAATAATTTTGTGGTGGTTTCATTTTCATGAATTTTGCACCTAAACTGAGAAAATGTTCACTTCCTGATATACCCAGCTGTACAAAGTGAATGAAAATGCAATAAAATTGCAAAATATAAACTCTCACAAATTCCCTGTCTTGAAGCAAAACCACAAATAAGTATGTACACAAAATATATGAAGTATACAGGACCATCTATTACAGTGACAGGTGGTAGTGGCATATTACTATGTATAGAAGTGACAGGTGGTTTGGCATATTACATGTATGAGGTGAGCCGGTGGGTTGTTCACTCCCTCCCATCAGTCTCCGCCTTCAACATGCCTTGCACTTGTTGTAATGCTGGTTGCCTGGGTCTCATTTCAGATGGTGGGCCTCAGCGGTAGCCTGCACGCGAGATCATCACTGAAAAATGATGAAATTGGCAAAATTAGTTTTTTTCATGAAAACTACAATTCTTTCCTGGACAAATGTTTTATAGGAAATATCAACTAAAGTGATTCTACTCCAACCCAATCAGCATTTTGATTATCACCATAATATACGTTACACATGGCAATGCCGTTCCGCACATTGTTTAAAAACAAAGCCCCAGGGGGCAGACGCCAACTGAGGTCTTCGCCAATTCTCTATGGTATCCATAGAAAAAATGCCCTAAGTATCTTAACATTTGACCTTTGACCTACTTAGCATGTATGTGACCTTGACCCGCAAATTTATCATTGCAGGTCACTATACATGTATCATCTACCCTCCAAGTTAGTCTCCAATGGGCCAATCACCAACCCAAAGAAGAAAAACCCTTTTTGCCAGTACATTCTATCATTCTGACTTCATTTGACCTTTTGGACCGCTACATAGTGACCTTTGACGCCCCCAAATACCATTGAGGGTTCTTGATACGCATCTAACCCAAGTTTGGTATACAAATGGGCTGTGGTTAGAAAGTTACCTAGTGTCGGGCCCCTTATGGCCTGGTGTACCATTTCTAGGACCCTCTATCCCCTCCCCCTGATTATCATTCGCCACCAGTTTGGGTCTTAAATCGATGGATGTAAATGTGAATTATTCCCATAGGCCCTACCCCCAAGTTTTGGCCCCGCCTCAGGGGCCAAACGGGGCCATCGCTGGGCATCTGTCAATGAGGACATTAATTCAGCACATATAGAGGATCTACACACATAGCTGGCTACCTAAACTATTTCTTAGATCTAGAGAAGAAGAGATGTTTGAAAACTACCTACTTATGGCCTTTAGGCCCTGCCCCTGGGCCCCCAGGGGGGGCGCAGTTGTACCATTGAGGGACCCTTGAATCCGCACGGCCCTAAGGCTCATTCCTGCCAAAGTTTGGGCCAAACTTCATCATGCATTTGACAGAAGTAAGCTGAAAAATGTGTCAAAGTTTACGCACTGACGCACGAAAAGCGATCGGCAATATGCTCACTTGAGCCCTTTGGCTGCAGGTGAGCTAAAAAGATGTCTTCCACATCTTCATTTCAAGACCAATGTTGTGCCAAATTTCATGAACATTGTTAAAAACAGACCACTCAATGGTACACTGATTGCTATATACCTTCTTCAACTTCATTTGGCAGGGATATAAAATGAGATGACGATCACAAAATCCATTTTTTTTGTCAAAACATATCAGGGCTCAATTTACACCATAAACAATTTGCTTCAAAGTTGTAGGATATTACTGTATACGCTTTAAATTTCACTGTGGTTTCATTTTCATAAATTTTGCAACTAAGCAACAGAAAAAAAAATTCCATTTTCCAACAGGCCTACACAAAAAGAATGAAATACGATAGAATTATGAAAACAAAATTTCAAACTACCTGTCTTTCAGCAAAATTGCTAAATATCAGTATGCAAAACTATATGGCATAAATAGTACTTTTTAATTTTCTTTCAAAGAGAAACAGCCCCCTAATCACTAATAAAACTGGTACAGTTCGGCCTCCATTAACCGGCGATGTTGGGACCAGCAGTCATCCGTATAAGTGATATGGCCGGATAAGAGAGATAATGTACAAACACAGTATAGGGGGGAGTCAATGCATGTCCTATGTTATAGTATTACAACCCACACACCATGTGCAAATTGTAACAGACCACACACATGAGTTACTTTGTTTACTTTTCCCCCAATACCCAGCAAGTTTATGGGTACACATCTGATAAAGGTGTATCAATTACAGGCAATGACTGATAAGTCCATTGTCCGGATAATGGAGAGAGCCGGTTAACCGATGGCCGTATAACCGAGGCGGAGCTGTATATCAAAATTCAATATTCTTTTAAAGAAACTTGATATTCTATCACATATTTTGTGGACCTGGAGCAACACACACATTTCTTTACAACAATAAATCTAGAAGATTTCTGCTTGAATAAAATTCATAGAGAAATCTCTGTTAAGTCAGGTAAAGATTCTCATTCATACAGTACAGAATGAAGTAATATCTGATATCATTCTGAGTCAGTAATACTTACAATCTCCTCCGGTGATACATGAAGCTGACGGGAATTGGCTGGACTCACCAATGCAGGGCTTCTGAACAAAGAATTGTTTGCAGATGTTTGCATGTTTTCATCAAACCTAAATGCAGATTTCACAGAAGAAAAAATGTCACAAGAATTATACAATTCTCTGATAAGTTGGCTTCCTGTAATTGTTCAAACATTTACAGTATTACTTCATCTAAGGTCCAATTAAATGCAACAGAAAAAAGGCATTAAAATATGAACAAAACTAGAGCAGTTCGACTGCGCGCAGTCGATGGGTATGCCTCCGCAGTCCGCAGTCCCATCC
>JZLH01S0009049.1:81809-94210 GCA_001188425.1 Eucidaris tribuloides
GGATGCGAATACCACGTGTAAAGAGTTAACATACATTTCCCACAGACCGCAGGATTATCTTGTGTCTAGTCTTCAACCAGTTAAATAACATCTTCTTGTTTAAATTGGTGGCTTCTGTATCTGCATACTAACAGAATCAAAATCTGTTGAGAAATAATGGAGATGTAGCATTTTTTTTTATTTTGAATTTGCATAAATTGGCATATTAATAAATTACAAAATTACGTGCATAATGTAAGCCGTATCAGATAAAACGAACAAAATCAGAGCAGATATAAAGACAAAGAATCATATTTAGTGAAATTACACATTTGGACTAAATCTAAATAAATGTGAACAATTACTGAATTTCACAATTCTGTACTTGAGTTTGGAAGTCCCCAATGTAAGTTTAACATTTTCCACAAACACAAACACACACACACAGACACAGACACAGACACAGACACAACAGACACAGACACACACACACAGACACACACACAGACACACACACAGACACACACACACACACACACACACAACACACACACACACACACACACACACACACACACACACACACACACACACACAGGCAGGACACAGGGGACACCACACACAACAGCACACACATGACACAAACAATACAAATGTTTTTGCCTATCAATCGAGGTACGAGTAATTTTTAATTGATTTAATAATGATGCAAATAGGACCCTTTGTGTGTGATAATTCGAACAGTCACCCGCGGACTACACTCGGTTACCAAACCGGGATACCTCATTTGTATAAAATGTTTAAATGTTGTGATTTTTAACAGGCAACCGAGGACGATTTTTTGTGCACAGTAAAAAATAAAAAAAAATTATAATGCCCTCAAACGATTGGCTTTTTAAATTTGCAAATGCGTTTGCACTAGTTATTGAAGGCGCTGTGGACCGTCCTCGGTTACAGACATCGTCCGCGGTCTGATAGTGGGAGTGTCAGGACTTTCCGCCGGCGATTGACGCCATAACATACAGAACACACATTCAGATTACAAATTGTGATGTGTACACAGCACACCACACACACAACACAGCATCGACAACACACACACACAACACATCACACAAAAGGACCTATTCCATAGTCCCTAGGTGAACATCATTCAGTGGGACAAATAAAATATTACCATCAGAAGGCCAGTTGGAAGGGGAATAACCACTCAATGGCTGAATCTCCAATTCATTGGATGATGATGGACCATGGAACATACTCCTGGCGACAAATGAACCGGATGGATTAAAGGCCAGATCCCGACTGATAATCCATAAATCATCTGGAAAAAAAAAGTGGAAAGAAAAACATCAATGAGAAAAAAAAGTAAATACACAAACAATAATCCTTACATTATTATGACAAATGTAAAAATTTGCTTAATATTAAAAGCATATCAGTATCTGAAAGAATTATTGATTCAGATACATGTACAATAATCTTTATTATGACAATTTTAAAGACTCTAGAAAACAAAATATTTGCATTTCTCGCATCATATTTTTTGGAATATTCAAAATATTGTAGACAAACAATATCTTTAAAGTGGAATGCATCAGGGTGGAGAAAATGAAGCATATTGTAAAAATCAATCAATTATACAACTTTAGTAGTAGTAGAGAAAGTAGTATTTACTCTTATTATCATCATCATTATAATCATAATCATTATCATCCTTATCATTACCATCAAGATCATCATCATAATTGACTATGGAAAAATACATATATGACTCAACAATTGACAAGAGTTTTAAAATTTTTAAATATGTGACTACAAAATTGCTACACATGTGCCTCATAAAAAAGTCTTCATCAATCAGGTTTATTATTTATCTATGTGTATTATATGGTGTAGATCTGCGACTTCGGCGTGCTAAGAGTTAACAGTATGTCACACCTTTTGCATATGTAGACGACTGTTCTTTCCTTGTTATCTTTAGGTACAACTTCTTCACTGCAGTGTTCACCTGTTTGGCTCTATGCCTCCTCACCCATACCTGCAAGAATGAAACAAAGAGGTTCTTAAAACAGACAGCTTTGATGTTAGAGCACACCTCATGAATCAAATGATATGACATGTTTCCGTGGGGTACCTAAACACAGGGGATATCAAGGCAATATTTAAATTCAAAACACTTGAACTAATCTGTCCCGATCCTTCTCCCCACCCCTCCCCCATGTAGATTAATGTGATTATGATAAAACAGCTTATCACCATAATGTGTCTCGCCCAACTACATTACGAGTTACTACACCAAACTCCAAGATCGTTGGTTCTCTGGCAGAAGAGCCCTAGCATATGTTCCAGGCAGAAGGGCCTTAACACCAAATTGCTTCTTTCTTGAAAATCATTTGCTTTTGTCATATGAAATCAAAGAAGCTCGATATTTTAGATCCTTCTGCCAGTCTGTTAAATGCAAATATCAAATAAGGCAATATTTCTTGAACTAGAGAACATACTGTTAAAGCCTTTCTGCCAGGAACATATGCTAGGCCTCTTCTGCTGAAAAACTAACAAGATATTTCATTTCTGTTACTTACAGGAGCCCCTGAAAGCTGGTCGGCATTCAAACTTGTCTTTCTGATCAGTTGGCATTCACAGTAGAGATGAACCCTGCTGTTGCGAATGAATGTCTCTATGCTTGCAGCATCCTTCAGGGTAATCTGGGCCCTACTGCTGCTGCTGTTTGGACCTCCAGGTTTACTCTTAGACTGGTTGGATTTCTTGTTATGTTCATCCGCCCATAGGAAAAACTGCCAAAGGAATGAAACCAGAAATAAAGTGGTGTTTTATCTCACTTTAATTTTGAACAATTTTGAACCATGTGGTGCACATTTACTGACTGACTAATTGATTGATTGATTGATTGATTGATTGATTGATTGATTGATTGATTGATTGATTGATTGATTGATTAATTAATTGCTTGATCGCTTGATAGATAGTTTGTTGGATTGATTGATTGACTGATAGATTATTTTATTTTCATGCAACAATAAACATGAGATTAAATAAAGGTAAGTCAAACATATTGCACGGGACTGTTTAGTCATAAACACATTGGCTTAAAATAGATGCCCTTCAAGAAAATTGTCCTTGACAAGATAATACATATGGAATAAAAACATAAAGCTTAAGTATGTATAAAAGATAGGGCAAAATATACAAACATTGATGGTAATGTGTCAGTTTTGTATCAAGGTTGATAGGAATACTGATTGATGCAAATTGCAAAAGAATGTAAATAGTAGTAAATAGACACTGAAACAAATAAAAATAAGATATAACTCCAATGAATTAGCCACAGTATTATAACATCTCTTCTTTGATGTAATTTATGGAAATTTCAACTGTCACTGCAAATCAAATACAGATGACTTCGCATAACTCAAGGTCACACAGGTCAAATTATTTTTGACAGTCCCAATTTGTTCTGTGCTTTTTCAATGGGAAGTATTTCTTCTAAGTTGATTTTTGAATTAAATATCGCTTATCTCAAACATATTTTCGAGTCCCAAAGGGAGCAAACATGAGTAAAATCATTCGCCTAGGTCGGAGTGGCCACAACTGTCATTCTTGAAGGTCTTAATGGGTTGACCTTTTGATCTCTGCCTGTCAGCATGACCGTAAAGGGACCATAAATTTCCCATTCCTTCTCTGCCTTCTCATTTTTGACAACATCCATTTCCCTATACATTTTTCTTCATCTCTAACATAGAATTGTATACAAAATTGTTCGTCTAGGTCGACGTGATTTGTGCGGTCCCCAGTGATTCAACTTAGGCGAAGTTTACTGTATGTACAATCTCACTGCCCCCACCTTGCACTGGCTATCCCTGGGGTTGTTGCAGGCATAGAACATTCTGCCTTTGTTTGGTCCCTCTTTCTTCACGCAGGCCAGTTTTGCTGGCTGGCCATGCTTGCAGGAGGGGTTTGCGGCTAAGTCACTGGAAGTACTCGAGGTTTGAGTTGATGTCCCTTTGCGACTTCCGGCTGAGTGATGCATTCTGCTGTAAGTGCTGATATCAGCTTTCGACAGAGCAGTGTGGTAGCGTTGAGACAACTCAAACAAGATGATGTTGAGATGCTCTGTCATTTATACAAACACAATTAATGTTAGAAATAGAATTAATTGATATCTTTTATGATTTTAACAAATACATATAGAGCAGTGCTGTAATCTGAACATCTGAATCTGAATCTGAATCTGAACTCAATTCCAATTTTTAGTGGACTTGAACCAGGCATGGATTTCATGTCGAGTAAAAGATATAAAAGAAATGGCATGTCCTTTGTTATCTGTAGACTTGGACTTAATTGAAACTTATGGACTCAACCACAACTCTGATTAATAGCTGTCTGTTAATTTCTGCTTAAATGCTTCTTACTTATAACAAAGTCACAAGAGATGAAATCAGCAATAAATATAGCCCACATATGTTCAGAATAAAACACAATGGGGTTGCTATTACAATTACCTAAATTCTCTTCCAATCATAATCAAAATCCATAGAATATGGATATCATACCGAGTGTGATCAGAAAGGGTTAAAAATATGTATACACACTAAATTCAACAAAGAGAGTAGTCAAACATACTATTCATTCTATTTTATTACTCAGCTTGGCAAAAATAGGGTGGCACTGATACATTGACAATAGATAGACATCATTATTTCAAAATCTGGAATCATTTTCAAGGAAACATAAATTTATTTATAAGCTTCAATTTGAGGAATTACAATCAAAGTATAGAGACAATATTAGCAAACACAAAAGTTTTAATGATTATTGATGCAGTTATCTATTTTATATCAATATCACCTGAAATGTTAATGGGTTTACCTCTTACTACTGCAGTGAGAACTTGTTTATAGACTCCAACATTGGGGAAAGAGACTGGTATCACAACCTGCCTTTGTGGTAATGCTCCTGACTGGACTGCTTGAGCTTCTGGAAAAGTGAGGTCACCACTCATACTTATCTGGAAAACACAAAATGGTGTAAACATGTTATGTTGTTTCCTCTATCTTTGAAAGAGTTGGTGAACAAAAGGAAAAGCTGAGCTTTAGCAGCTATTTAAATATTCATTTATTTGATACAGTACTAACATAAACATTTCTCGTACATAATGTTCATTAGATATGTGTAAACACAATATATGTCTCACAGAGGGAGAGATAAGTTTCTTGAGATTAGGCATATTCTGAAAAAGACCTGCAGTGACATGGATCTATTGAAAATAAGGTCTAATACATGTTCAGTGATCTACACATTGTTTTGAAGTCTGTGGACACATATATATTTTCCATATAGTTAATAAAAGAAATTTTCAATTACCTTAGTTGTCGTTAACAAACAAATTTTCAATTACCTTACTTGTATTTCATTTATCTTTCTGCACATCCCAAAGCTGTGCTTTACCATTTTAAAATGATTTATGTATTTCACTGATTATATCTCGCTTGAATTTATTGATTCAAAGGAATTTCACAACAGACTCTATATAATATTTTCTTTTGTTTGTTTATGTTTAAGAAAGTTACCAACATTTTCTGACTCACATAGACAAAGCTTGACAACTCCTTGAAAGGACTGAGTGTCCGAAATCGCTTTATGGTGCTGAACAGACCCTTGGCTGACTGTCCTGCCATGGGCTGGGAGTCTTGGTTTGTGACAAAGTAAACTATCTTTATTACATTGATTCGTAGCTGGTGTAGAGTACTTCCTCCTCTGAGAGGTTGTGTTTATCCTTCTAGATAGATGACTGTTAGAATGAGCTGATGTATAAAATAAATGCACTTTAGTGTTGCTTGATAAATGAACAATGCTTTGAAAGTAACTTATCCATGTCAACTTGCAACTTTTCCATATGTACACAGTTAATACACAACAAATTTACAGTTTCACACAACTTGTTAACATGTTTTACATGAAACTCAACTTTAAGAGGAATATGATTTCTAAAGTGTGCCTCTTCTAGCAGAAAATATAGACTCATATTTACCTTTCAAATCCAATCAAATAATTTGAAACAATAACATCTTGCAAAATTAGTGTATTAGATTACCCCCTTGCCACTAATGTAAATCAACCCTTCAAAGACAATCACATGCAACATTTTAATTCTGACCCCTATAGTTCCTTAAACAAACACAATTAGTTATCATGAAGTACATGACAAAGTAAAATTTAAACTGCAATATACCTTGACAGCCTAAGTGTCCTACTTCTACATGAATGAGGTCTGTTCCTACGTTACTCTCAGAGCCACTATCTTGATGGTAAATGTTTGTATGTTTCTGTTGGTGACAGATTTCTGTGTCAATGGAGCTGTTCACAGATAACTGAGATGGGTCAAATATGACTGACTCATCCTCATCTGTTGCACTATGCAGTCCCTGTTCATACTGAAGGGAATACGGTTGGTGTAAGCTGTTCTTATCATCACTTGACCACTGTCCATGTTGTACAGTATGAAGTGGGTGTGACACGCTATTGGATAAGTCTGCTTCATTGATGGAGTCCCATTCACACTCCAGTACACTTGAAGGAGTTGATATCCTCCCATATTCTGCAGCAACGACTTGGTCCTGTTTACACTCTGGAACACTAGGAGTTGATATCCTGTCATACTTTGCTGCTTTTACTTGGTCCTGTTTACACTCCATAGCACTTGGAAAAGATGACATCCTCCCATACTCTTCCGCACTGACAGGGCCCTGTTTACACTCCACAGCACTTGAGCAAGTCAACATCCTCCCATATTCTACTGCACTGACTGGGTCCTGTTCACACTTTGGAGCATTTAGGTGAGTCGATAATGTTCCATCAGCATTCACTGGAACATCATAGACATTTGCATCATCTGAGGTTGATACGGTACTGTTGGTGAATATACTGGGGACTTGAGTGTCATTCAGTTCAATGGGGAGTTTGGCTTTCAATGGTCTTCGCTGGAAGAGGCGGAGAATGGTTGTTTGGCTCACTGGAGTCCAAGTTTGTGGTTGAGCCACTTTGTTAATGCTCTGTGTAAGGTCCACATGCTTTGTAGATGTCTGAATGTGACATTGACTTGCTTCTGAATCCAGTGGATGAGTCACCGGTTTACACAGTTGACGAACACACAACTGAGATTGAGAATTTAGTGTGAACATGTCTAATTCCAGACTTTCATGTGAAGTGTAGACAGGGGTCAAACCCACGCTGTATTCTGATGGATCAACATTGATCTGCTCATCCTGCTGGGTGCTGAAAAGATCGGGACTCCGATCAGCCTCTCTACGATCACCAGCCATTTCTGCATTCTGGTTCGATGTATGCTCAATGTCAGGTATCTCCAATTGCTCTGTGAAACCTTCAAGACTGTCAGAGTATTCCACCATCTGTTTGCATCCAGTTTTGTGTGATTCAGCATCAATTCCCTTCATAAAAACAATCATATCTGACTGTTGGGTACACTCTGCCAGCTGATTATCAAACCCTGTGGGAGCATCCCCATTCATACCAACCCCAAATGATGACTTCTCACACAAGCAAATGCTATCCTGTAACCGGCACCCTTTCTCATAGTTAGGGTCTTGCATCAATTGCAGTCCATTCTCCTGAGGTGAATAAGTACTTTGTATATTTTCCACATTGTTGATTGGTTTAAATTTCTGATTCATATCATAGTAAGTAGCCAGGCTGTATGTGTCATTATGCTCTACATAAGAAATGTCAGTGGGACATGTCTCTGGTCTTGCATCATGATCAACATCATCCAAGATGCCACACCCAGCCATTACATCTGGAGAACGGCACACATTGTGCATAAGTTGGGATGCTTGATAAGGGAGAGGATTTTGTGTCTCATCCTCAGTTTGACGATGAAGCTCACGTTTGTGCGCCACGCCCACCCCATAGAGGCTGAGAAAGTAATCATCAGAATATGCAGGTGATGAGGCACAAATCCCGTCTCTCACATTTCCTTGACTTGGAAAGGTATGCTGGTTTCCACAAGAAGAAAGCATGCGCACTTCAACATCAGTTAGACATTCATCTGAATTTGTTGAAGGACTATAAGTTCTCTGTAGTTCTGGAGCCTGTTTTAGATCATCGCTAAAACTGAAGTCTTGCCCTGAACTTCTGTAATGATGCATAACGGTTTGAGAAGTAGAATTAGGCAACTCTCTGAAGTGACTTTGGTGTTGTTGTTGTTGTTGTGGTAGTGCATAGTTCTGTTTATCAATGATTTCAGGACGTGGTGAAGGCAGTCCAAGGCTCATTACCTCAAAATCATGTTTCTTGGTCCACGGTAGATAAGGACTTATCAAAGATTCTTCCATCATTGATTCTGGTCCCACATCACTGGCATACATTTGGTTACCAGACTTATCACACTCACTAGCCTGAGCTGACCACACCCCTTCCACAGTAGAATATGCCACAGGTGACAGATTAGTTGCACCATCTTCACACATTACTTCTGCTGGTCTGAGAACAGGTTTGGACTCTACTACCTGCTCCATAGGGGGATTGTACGTTGAAGGGAGAATGCAGTCAGAATGAGCATATCCTGGAAGATTTGGGGAATTGTTGTAGTCCCATCTCTGTGGTGTATGAGTGGCTTCATCAAGTTCAGGTTGTCTGCGAACAGTTCCACTGGAGACAAATTGTCTCCAGTATATTTGATCACTTCCTTTCAAATTCTGTAAAGAAAATATCCATGAAAATGTAAATCTCATTAATAAACATTAGTACAATACATGTAAAGATATAAGTGAAAATAGAAACAAACTTAATCCATTATATTCAATATGATTGCTATTAGTTATAAGAATGCTGTGCTTGAAGTATTTTGACATAATACTTCAATGTATTATTTTAGTGGCATGTTGTTTGCTAAGTACAGCTATCAAGTGGTACAGCTAATAGTGGTACACATAGTGCCTACTAGAGATTTCTTAATTTCAACAACAAACCTATGCAAATGTTGTCTGATAGTGATACATTAAAAAAAAATTGCTATTCATCACTGTTGAGATATGTCTACCTAAATTGTAAGAATATCTGTTGTGAAGCACAAATCAATGTTTGTAAACTGCTTGTGGAACACTGTTGACTCTTCCTTTTTTAAAGTATATATTACTAGAGGTGGCGAAATATGCTCTAAACCTCATTCGATTATCGTGGAAAAAACATCGTCGATAACAAGATTTATCGCCTGAGTTGAAAAATAGATTTGTAATGAACAAGATAAATCTGTTGTAGACTTGTAGGCTTAAATTGACAGTGCACTCTTTAGGGCTGTTATCAAAATGTGGTCAAAACAATGTTGCTTTCTGTAGACCCTCTAGTAACTAGATCTGGAGATTTGTGGTGCCGACTGTTTATAAGTGGCATTTTGGTTGGCAGGGTGTTGACAGATTTGTTGACAAAATACTAAATGCACCACTGCTCTTGCACTACCACAAGTTTGATAGCTGAACAGCACGGGGGTCTCTCATATTACTCCTGCCTCCCTGTTTTTATCTCTTGTGTGCAGAGCATTCTTAGCTATGGGGAATTCTTGGTCCCTCCCACTGCATTGCATGCATTTACCCCATCAGGTTTTCATAATCGACGGTATTTTGTGCCATATCGTGCCTCATGGCGATATTTTGAAATAATCATGAGATCATTATCGTGTATTCCATATTTTTTCAACATCGACTAATTTCGATATTATCAAAACATCGGCCAGCCCTATATATTACCATATTATATTCATCTATCTTAGTCACTTGATGTTTTAAAGGTTTTTTTTCTGGAGGATGAGGAGGGAAGTTCATGACTACATAAATCAAAATAATCAATGAATTCTCCATCTTCACACCCTAAAACTCTTTAATTCATTATACACAAAATGCATGCACACTGTCCTCCCATTCATGTCCAGTATATTACTACATGTACAAAATATCTAATACAGTGAAACCTGTATACATATATATCAAGACCTTGCCAGGGAGACGAGAAAAAGGTCTTTATGAGCAGGTGGTCTATTAGTACAGGTTGTTCCTGTAATACACATTTCAATGAGAAGCACTTTTCAGGGAAACGAAAATTGCAGTCTTTATAGAAAGGTGGTCACTAGAGCATATTTGACTGTATTTATCTTACCTCATGTTGTAATGATTCCCTAGACTTTGTGGCAAGAGTTAGTTTTCTTGCGGAAGTTTTCAACTCAGAGGGATGAGGCAAAGACCTGCTGGTAGTAGAGGCAGCCACTGGAGGGGAACGTATCACACAGCAATCCTCAGGAACTTCTACAGATGTACAGGAATCTGAGTAATATGGACACCGGTACTGGGATTAAAAATACTGTAAACGCAGAACTACAGAGAAACAGATATAATTCACAGTTTTCACTGATCATAATTTATTTTAAACTTCACACTCTTTATTTGTTTGTTTGTTTTGGGAGGAAGGGTGATGGTCAATTATTTAATAATACAGTATCAATTCTTCTCATTTCTATGTGTTAACTACTATTTCTTCAAATGAAATTACTGAAATACAGTGTACACCATATATTTTGTGTACACATATTACGATTTTGCTGCAAGATGTAGAAATTGCAAGAGTATAATTCTGTGATTTTATTGCATTTCCATTCACTTTGTATAGGTATATCAGCAGCAACAATGTTAGTGGTTGTTTCACTGCAAAATTACAAAAATAAGACCACTGTAAAATACTTAAATATATATACATGTAGTACATGAAGGGTTACTCCTAAAATATGTAGAGTCAATAACAGGTAGGTTTTGACAAAACTGGATATATAAATTCTTATTTCACAATTTTCTATTGTGTTGACTAATAGCACATTGAATTTTTTGGTGTGCACTCATTAACATCAAAATGCTCATGGAAATGAACTATGAAACAGGAACTTCGCAATACAACAAAACAACATTGATGGAGAAACCCAAAATAATGTGTACTGATTGACTAATGCACAAACAAATTAGACTTAGTCCATTCCAATTCTGAAAAGTAAGCAAAATGTCTTACTCACTTGTGTGATAGCCAATAAGCTTAAATATTATCCTTTATCTCTGGATTATTGTTGTTTATCTTATTTTCTTATTTGAGAGCTTTTAATGTGATAAGTGCAGTATCCAAAAATATGCAGTACACTACAGTGGACTCTTGCTATAGCAAACTCCTTGGAACCAAGAAGATTACTTTATCATATCAAAATTTGTTATATCAAGATTGTAATAACAATGAAATACAAATAGAAAATTCAATTTTGGGACTGGAAAATATGTTTGTTGTTTACAAAAGTCCACTGTATTATTCAGAGCACATTTTCTTTCTTTTTTGTGGGGGGGGGGGGCGATGATACTCAAGTCCTACATAAAAATAAGTCATTAAAAACCTACAAATCATTCATTAAAAATTCAGGAGCCTTGATTTTCTCACCTTCTGGTTGGTATGAAGATGTACACACTTCATCTGGATGAGGCAGATCACAGAGATCCTGTAAGCCTACAGCTCCTTGGGCCAACTTGGAAGTATGTGATATGGTACCCTCCTCACTTTGTTCCAGCTGTGCATATGTAGGCCTATTCCATTGGGTCAAATTCACCGACTTGACACTTTCAAAGTCAATATTTTCGTCATTTATGAAATCATTGACATTGGTGTGGAGACCGTTGCTCTGTAGAGATCCTGAAATATCCCTGTGCAGGTAAAGGTGGCTGCATTTCTCTTGAGCACTGAGAAAATTAGTTGATTCTTGTGCCCCAAAGGAATTACACACGTTCTGAGTTCTGTTATTTGAATCTCCATGAATAAACAAGTCCTCATTACTACAGCTCTCGGACAAAGTATCAAAATTATTTACAGGTCTATTGTGGATGAAATTGGTAGTATTTCTTGCACTGTGTTTCGGGCTAGAAATTTCATCATCAAGTTCATGTATTTGTTTCTCATATACATCTGGATGGACTTGGTCTAAGGATATGCCCAACGTCTGTAACATTGAAACTCGATTACTGGACGCACATTCCCCACCATCAAGTTTTCTATCATAATCAGTGTCTGTTCTTCTATTGAATATATTACCATCATCACCTACTTCAGGCACTGACTGTTCACTATCCGGCATTTCCAATCTGCGATCCTTACCATCTGACTGCGGTTCCGGCCATTTGATATGTCCGCCACATTGGGATCCCATTGTGTGTTGGTATGTCCTTCCTGTTCTTTGTGATTCAACATCAGGAACAACAGCATCATCATCTGATGACACTGTAACATGATAGCCTGTCTCATCAATAGGTACTTCCCATGTGCATTCTTCTAGGGTCGAATCTTTCCATTCCTCATCATATTTCAGGTAT
>JZLH01S0009062.1:2834-14440 GCA_001188425.1 Eucidaris tribuloides
AAAAATGTCATATTAAACATTCTGCTCACCTTCTCTGCTACTTGCAGTAATTCATTATTGAATTATTTCCAATATCTTTAAAGTTCTTGCAAGAATTTTTGGTGATCTTCATTCTCTTTTCTTGATGCAAGCTTTCTCTTCCTGAATTAGTTGGAAGTGCACTGGCACTGCCTCGATAAATAATTCGACTTCGCTTCCCAGGCCCGCCTTTGGAAAATCACATTACTAGCAAGAAATTGCCGGATTTTTAGCTAGCCTTTGCTCTGCAAAAATGACCATTTATTTCTTTTACTGATTTGGTATTTTTTTTAGGAAATTCGAGGCTATATTAACTGCTGGCAATAAAGAATATTTAGCTGTAAATTTCGCGGGGGCAAATTTTTATTTTGAAAATCAGCGCGCTCCCGATAATTTTCCGACGGAGGCGATTTTGTAGTTGTTCTCCGTTTTGTAATGAGTAGCGCGGCGCCGATCTTTGCTTGCTGATTTTAGGAAAATTGACACGCAAGGTAATCCATTAATTTTCATCACAAAAATCACATTGAAACTTTGAAATTTTTTGTTGCCCGATCGGGCCACCAAAACCTCCATATTTTGGAATTGTGGTGGCCCGACATCCAATTTTGGTGACCCGGGGCCACCGGGCCACCGCTAGTGTCGAGCCCTGCACTATATAACACTGTGGAAGACCCGTTTAAAAAATTGTCGAACTTTGCTATATGACATATCTGACAGTGTTTGAATGGACAAATAAACACCCTAGAACACAAAAAGTTTGGACAGTTATGCTGTCACTAGTACAATATGTGCAGATACAAATTGGCACATGAATTTTATATCGGGCGATAGGAAATTCTGCAACACAGTAGTCTATGGAGAAAAGCTGGAATGGTCTCTCAATAATTTTTCCTTTTTTAAAGCACTTAATGATTGTTTTACACCGCAATTTTTTCAGGGCTTCATTTTTATACGGTATCAAAGACACTGGTAGCATGGGGAATCATGTAGCTCAGATTTTTTTAAACTGGAAACATTGTTATACAGTGCCTTTAAATTATTTAATGAGAAAAGTCCTATTCCATCAAACATATATGATTTTGTATCCAATGTATTATGAAATATACCAGAAACACTGCTTTTGTGGCAATACTTGGGAATTTTGGTTTTGTGTGGTCTCATACATTCAAATCTATGTATGCACAGATGGCACAAATTACTGTGTATGTCTACGGGAAAATTTTGAGCAAAGGATTCTGTTTCCTGGGTTTGGAATCAAATGCTTAGCCTTATTTTTATGGGGTAGTTGTATATGAGTGAAAAACATCCTGTGACAGTGTTACTTTGAAGTATTTTTAAATAACGGTAGATATATTCACTCTGAAAACCTGTCACGCCGTTATGATGTCACGCCGTTACATTCAAATGTCACGCTGTTACGCTGATTAAAACTTAAGTTAGTGAATACATCTATCTTAAAAATTATTGTTATGGCTATGGCTGTTAATGTGATTATGTACTTAGCTTTCACTTCATGGTAGTAACATGGATTGAAATCTTTCATGGGAGCACGAATTTGAAGAAATGTTCTACCCTCTCAGAAATCATGTCTTTTGGCTGTCACGCCGTTACGCTGCCTTGAATTACTTAATTATTCGAAAACAATTAGATTATTTTCTCATCTGATACATGGTTCAGATAAACTATACCAAAAGGTACTGGTGTGGGTAGAAATTATCAGTCCTACAAATTATTTGAGGTTGTGAGGACAAGATGAATGTGTATTTTTTTCTGCAATGTCACGCCGTTACCGTGTGGAATTGCCCACATATAAAGAAGAAAGATAGATATAAAGAAAGATAGAAATAGATAGAAAGATAGGATAGAAAAACAGATATTATAAAGATAGATAGAAAGACAGAAACAGATAGAAAGACAGATAGAAAGATGGCAGGATTGATAGAAAGAAAGATAGAAAGATAGATAGAAAGACTGATAGAAGATAGAAAGAAAGATATATTAAAAGACAGATAGAAAATAGGATAGAAAGAGAGAAAGAAAGATTTAAAGATAGGATACATGGAAAGATAGAAAGATAGAAACAAAAGAAACATAGAAAGACAGATAGAAAGATAGATAAAAAGATAGAAAGAAAGAGAGATAGAAAGAAAGATAGATAGCAAAAGATAGAAAGAATGATAGATAAGAAAGAAAGAAAAATAGATAGACAGAAGGATAGAACATAGAAAGAAAAAAAGAAAGACAGATAGATAGAAAGATAGAAAGATACCAGGGTGGGTAGAAAAGATAGAAAGATAGATATGAAGATATAAAATGAAAGATAGATAGAAAGATAGAAAGAAAGATGGAAAGATAGGATAGATGGAAACATAGAAAGATAGATGGAAGGAAAGAAAGATAAATAAAAAAATAAAAAGAAAGAGAGAAAGAAGGAATGATAGATAAGAAAGAAAGAAATATTGACAGAAAGATAGAAATAGATAGAAAGAAAGAAAGAAAGATAGGATAGATAGAAAGATAGATGGAAAAAAGATAGAAAGATAGAAAGAAAGATAGAAAATAGAAAGAATGAAAGATAGATATGTAGATAGATTGATTGACTGATCAAACGTTACCTTAACGCGATGCACAGTTGATCGCTATACGGTTGAGTGGTTTTGGCCCCGCATTTGGGCCCGCTTGCGTTTACAGTGACAAAAGGCCGGCCTCGGGCCGGCCCCACATTTGGTACCGCATTTCGATTTTCGTGCGTTTACAGTGGGCGAAAGGCTGGCCTCGGGCCAGCCGAGGCCGGCCTTTCGTGCACTGTAAACGGGGTCTAAGTGTGCATAATTCTTATCTTCCCAATATATCTGGTCTTGATTTTGTACTTGTGGCCCTGGTCTTGTATGGTCTGGTCTTGGTTTTGGATCCTTAAGTACATTTTCAACATTGTGTATCATTTTTTTGAAAAAAAAAAACCTGGAAGTAGTGGCTTTGCGAATGCAATTTGTGTGAATGCACACATCATACACGTAACTCATGATTCTGTATTGGGGGATAGTTGGCACACCTGCCAAAATGTGTGCCAACTAACCCCCTACTCAAAGTGCCAACTAACCCCAAGGGCATTTTGGGGACTTTGAAGACCCTGTGGCCAAACTAAGCAAACAAGACCAAATATGACTAGCCTTATTTTATAGATAAATACAGCCTAATTATGAATAGCAATACTTGAATTCTTATCGTTAGCCATTAGTAAAAATAATCAAAATTTTTCGAGAATCAGAAAAATTACTCAGAAGGCGAAAAATCAAACTTATCCCTCTAGCACAAACCATATCAAATCTAATTGCCTCAAAGTTTTATGGTGGAGAGGTGTTGCCAATGCCTACCACCTGAGTGTATAACTGAAGAAAAAATATTTAAGCTGTAAGAGAAAATTACAATGTTCCAACATACCCCACGCGCCAACTAGCCCCGCTCTCCCCTACATGTATTTCCCAGTATTTCCCGTTTTTGCCAAAAATAGCAAGGCGGTATTTACCGGTAAATACCGGTATTTACCACCCGGTATTTACCGGCCAACCCTGAGAAAAATACTTTAAAGGTGAAAAATATATTAACTGAACTTTTGCAACATGTGAAGGTCATAAAATGTTTGATTTTTAAGGACACTACACTTCCATACTTCTGTCATATTAACGATATTTGGCACTTTCGTTACCTTTACTTAAGGTTGTGCGACTTTATCAGGGTATCATAACGGGTCACATACAAAGTACATGTATATTTCAATAAGTCTATCCAGATTTCTAATGGAAAAGTAAACGTGTAGCCAAACTTCTATGCTATGATCACACATTACACCAGACCAATCTTGCCTGAGTTGCCTCTTCTGTTCTGGATGGTCAGTGTCAGTGAGTACTGAAGCAGTGCTCAAAATCTATTCCTTTTTTTTGGTGGTGGTGGTAGCCTTGTCGGGAAACATGTATAATATTTACATGTATGTATTTTTCGCATTTTAACTCTTTACACGCGGTATTCGCATCCATGCACTCCCTGCAGCGTGCGGGATTCGCATTTCACGCTCAAACGTAGAAATGCTTGTATTCACCCGAATTACACTGATTTTCCCAACACTAGCAGTAATCTCTTTGTATTGTTTACATTCCTCAAGTACGGGGGTATTATGTTAGATTCTTAAGTAACCAGAAAAATCGATAAATGCAATCAAGGCATCGTGATACAATAGGACAAAGGATTAGACACAAGTTCACTTTGAAATGTACTTAAAAGGTCAATTACAATTATAACATGCGCTATTCACTGATAATCGCTTCATTCACTTCTTATTTGGTGACTCATCTCTTTCATTAACTTAAAAAGTCAGGTTTTTTTTTGTATAACTTGTTTTTTACGCTCTTGTATTATTTGAATGGAGTTGTATATTTTCAAGTAGGAAATTTAGAACTACATGTATATTGGTTACAATTAACCATTACTTTACAAAATTCAGATGTATATTTCCAAACACCGTATATGCATTTAGAAGGTCTGTAAAATGTACTTCAACTTTGCTGTATTACATTTTTCCTGAAAACGTTGTTGTGCGAAGTTATTGCCAGTTGAAGTCAGTTACTTATTTCCTTTCACGATACTGAGCGATCTTTGAAATAAACTCCGCACGCACGGGATTCAGGGTCTCGCGCATAAAGAGTTAAGTACAGCCTGATTACAAAATCTAGTAGAAGGAAAATGAATCTTCTCTTGTCTTGTCACCTTTTATTAAAAGGCATTGTATAGCAATGTTTCCAGTTTAAAAAATCTGAGCTACATGATTCCCCATGCTACTAGTGTCTTTGATACGGTCTAAAAATGAACCCCTGAAAAATTGCAGTGTAAAACAATCATTAAGTGCTTTAAAAACGTGAAAATCATTGAGAGACCATTCCAGCTTTTCTCCATGGACTGCTGTGTTGCAGAATTTCTTATCGCCCGATATAAAATTAATGTGCCAATTTGTATCTGCACATATGTTACTAGTGACGCATAACTTCCAAACTTTTTGTGCTAGGGTGTTTATTTGTCCATTCAAACACTGTCAGACTATGTCAGATAGCAAAGTTCGACAATTTTTAAACGGGTCTTCCACAGTGTTATATAGTGTCTTTAAGCTCAAAAGGTCACACAAGGAATCTGGAGATTTCATTTCAGAATACAAAATACACACTCACACACACACAAACACACACACCACACACACACACACATCACACACACACACACACACACACACACACACACACACACACACAACACACACACACACACTATTCAGGAATTGTAATAATTTGCAAACACACATTACACAGAAATTGGTATATTTGCCAAACATTTGATTTTAATTGGACTGTGTATGGTCATTAACCCATCGGAGACTAAGCAGAAATTAAAGGGATGCGCCGCTCATAATCCATATATACGTTCAATACCATTCGCTTGCCCCTATTGCCAGGCCGCGTGTAACAACAATCGTGGAGCTGCGAACAAAATTGCCGTTGAAGGTAGGGCCGTGTGGAGTTTGCCTTTCTTCCGTTGAATGCATGCTGCATAGGGAAATGTACACAATTCGTGCGTGCTCGTTTTCCGAAAGTATTCAGGCATTCCTGAATATTACCCGAGCTAGGCCAGCTCGAAAACATCACAATATGTGCATTTCCGGTCCCTTTAACTTGTGTTGGGGTCTATGGAAAATGTGTTTTAAAATGAAATCAAATGGTCTCCAATGGGTTAACATGCCAAAATAATATGCTGCTCATAAGAACACGTCGACAAAATGATTATGTGCCTTAATGTATGCATGTAGATTTAACTGCAGAGAGAAAGAGAGCCAGAGCTTGATTACTTTCCTACAACTGTAGGGCTCTATTTGTTGTGCAATTTTACCCTGTAGTTCAAGCTCTTCTAATATTTTTGGCAAGAGTTAATAGAGTGTGAGGATTCATTGTTCTTCCAACCACTTTGTTTTGATTATATGATAGCCTGATCAGGCAAGCAAAATTAACCATACATGTACATGTACAATCGTTTTAGTTTGTGGTTATCTGATGACTCTGATCTGATACCAAGGACAAGTGTTAAAGCCACTGACTAACAATAAATTACCAATGTGAGCTATATTTCCTCCATGCTCCAAGTGTCATTGATTTATGGTCTGAAAATGAAGCTCTGAAAAAATTGTATAATTTCAAAATGATTATATTTATTGCTTTAAAAAAAGTGAAAATCTACAAGTTTACAGAATTCACCTGCCTATTTTCTCCCATAGACTTGCTGTGTGTAGATAGGCTATTTTGTACTCCACCTGAGTACTAATCATTTATTCATTCATGTACATGTATCTTGCCAGTGGCAGCATAAATTTCCAAACTTTTGTATTCTATGGCATTTGTTTGTCCATTCAAATACTACTTTGTAGCTCAGATAGCAAAGTTTGACCATTTTTAATTTGAAGCTCCACAATGTTAGCCTGTGTCTTTAATTCTGAGCCCTGATGAGGTCAAGTTCTTCCTTCCTGTGCGGCCTGCTGGGCAGACCCCTGGATCATTGTTACAACAAATTCAGTCAATTTTCTTATCCCTTAAGAGCTCAGAAAATAATGAAAGGATGTCACTGACAACCAAAATCCAATTGTGTTTTGTCTTTTTCATCAACAACCCCCCCCCCCCAAAAAAAAATAACTCAATCTCTTAGTCTTAAATTGTAAGTGTAATAGTTCCCTGGTGTATTCAGATGGAAACTCAATTTGGGTAGATATGTATGTGTATAGTGACCATTAGATTTTAATATAATTAAATGCTGTACACCTGTGGGCGTGTGCACAGGGGTGTGGATGTGGGGTGTGTTTAATTATGCCGATAAATAAAAAATGTATGTTTTAAAGGCATCGTATAACACTGTTTTCAGTTTAAAAAATCTAAGCTGCATGATTCCCCATGCTACCAGTGTCTCTGACATGGTCTAAAAATGAAGCCCTGAAAAAATTGCAGATTAAAACGATCATTAAGTGCTTTAAAAAAGTAAAAATCATTGAGAGACCATTCCAGCTTTCCCCCATGCTTTTCCTATCGCCCGATAGGAAATTAATGTGCCAATTTCTATCCGCACATATTGTACTAGCGACAGCATAACTGTCCAAACTTTTGTGTTCTAGGGTGTTAATTTGTCCGTTCAAACACTGTCAGATATGTCAGGTAGCAAAGTTCAACAATTTTTTAAACGGGTCTTCCACAGTGTTATATAGTGTCTTTAATGTAGACTTTCGTCTACAGCAGATTTTCCGTCTCATTGGCCTTCAGCCAATTTTGGGGGGTTAAAAACTACAGATTTTTGCAATTCGGTAATTATACTGTATGTACATGTAGGCAACTTTTATACTAAAAATTACAATTTTAAGTGATCTTCATTCCATAGCCATAATTTAACAATAGGGTACAAATTTTAAATTTTATCTCAAACATTAATTGTTGTAATTTAAGCAAATTCATGCAAAATTCTAAAACACAGATCTGAACACTTCATTTTTTGACAACTTTTTTTTTATTCTTTTAGTTTTAGACCTAAACCAGTTCTTATCACATTATACAATACTCTGATTTTACCATACCTTATGTACTGTAATGCTGTCTGGGCAAATACCCATCCTACCAAACTCCAACACATATTTCGACTCCAGAAAAGAATGGTAAGAATTTGCACTTTTTCAGACCCACTTGCCCATTCAAAACCTTTGTTTGAAAATTTAAAAATACTTAATGTCTACCAATTGAATAAATATAATATTGCAATATTACTACATAAGCATTCAAAAAATCTTCTTCCCAACACCCTTTCCGACCTGATTATTCAAAATAAATTTGTTCATGGTTATAATAGGCCTACTAGAAATCAACTCAAATACCACTTATGGGGATGTAATAAAACATATGTTTCATTCTCTTTTAAGTACACAGCCCCTGTTATTTGGAATTCCCTCCCTAATGAAATTGTTTCCTGCTTATCTTTAAATACTTTTAAGAAAAAACTTAAGCAGTTCTTGTTATCTCAATCTTAAATAACCCTCCATTCCACCCTCCTCTTTGTCCCGTTTTGTGTTTGTTGTTCTTGTTGTAAATGTATTTGTCATAGGTTATATGTTGTTTGCATTTAAGGCTTAGTTTACTGATATATTTTTGTATGCAATTTTCCGTGATTACTGTTCTATAATTAGGGTAACTGTCTCGACAGAACCTATGCTGGTTTTATTACAGTTACCCTGATTCCATTTATGGCGTTTTCAATTGTGTTTTTAAATTCTAATCATGTCTAAGCCAACTATTATGTTTTTTCTTCGTGAACGATGTTTTGATGATTGTACTGTTTTTTTTTTTTTGTTCTTAATGTAAATATGAATGTTGTTCTTTTATTGTACATAATGGAATCGAATAAAACTTGAACTTGAACTTGAACTGATCAGTATTAGTTTTACTTGTAGGCACACAGGAATTATACACAGGATTTTGAAATTTTGCAGCTTACATTAGAAATTATAATCTATGTAAATTTTTGTAATAACAACTTGTATTTAAGGAGGTACTTCCTTGGTATAATTGAGTGCTGTGTTAAAATGTTCTGGTCTTTATTCTTTTCATTTTGAAACAGTTACACTAATAATTTTGTATTGTTTTCATCTTCTCCAGATAAAAGATGCTTTCCACTTCTCCAAGAAATTTTTCTACCAACCAATGGAAAAGAAACTGAAGTATGTCAGACCTGAGGATTGTAACCATGGCTATGTACAGACTGAGAGAGAAGGGTAAGAATATTTCTAAATTCTAACCCTCACAGTACCAATTGCAATAGAATGCCATACACTGTGGAGGTAGTATTATTATAGGACGTCTGTTGGACCCTTTTTAATAATCGTTCTATCAAACTCATTCCTGTATCGGAACCTCTTTTTTTATGGGATCCTTTCCATTAATCAGTCAATCAGTCAAGGAAAATCTGTGACTGTATTTATCTACATAGGTGGGATGGTCTACAGGCCTATGTATTCATTTATCCCCCTGAAGTGGATTCCCTCATGGAGTTTTGCCAGTACCTCAGTCTATCAGACTGTAGTACATGTATGCGAGGGCCAGTAAAACATAATGCTGTACACATGCATGACCAATTTTTTTCCAGACACCCCGTAAATAAGTTTTGCTCTGTGTACAAAATAACCAATTAACCAAATGAACAATTTTTCTGCGTGCTTCATTGACACATTTTGGCCCTTTAAACAGCTATCGCAAGATTGTGAGCCCTAAACAAGTTGTGTCACAGCTCTATATGCATGCATGCATTGACTGAGCAATTTCGTCAGTGGCTTGTGACCAATTTCCACGCCATAGACTGTGCATGTGGACAGAGAGGTGACAAATTTCACAATCCGTTTTCCTGCGGTTGTTTCCCAGGGTGGTATACATCACTTTCGTAATTGGGGATAACACTTTCCAGAAACAAAAGCTTGGGAAAAAGAATACCCTATTTATACGTTTGACCAGTCTTTCAAAAAAAGCTTAGGAAAAAAACCCATACCCTAATTTGTTTGACTAGTCTTTCCAAACCACCCTTTTTGTTGAAAATCTGTGTTTTTGTTACCCTTAAAGGCAAGGTTCACCCTGACATCAAGTTGGTTTTAATAAAAGCAGAACAGTGAGAGAAACAAATTAATGTAAGTTTGGCGAAAATCCACCAAAGAATAACAGAGTTATGGAACTTTAAAGTTTTAAATTTGTGACGTCACATGCGAGCAGCTCCCCATATGTCATGTGATATGAATTCCATAAAAGTGTGGTTTTCTCAGAAATTTTAAAATGATTTTACCTGTGCATTCAATATGTTATCATAAACATTATTTCGTACATGCTTCAATGAAAAAATCCCCATTCAATTATCATGAAGCATTAAAAAATGGCAATTTATGGAATTTATATTACAAGACGTATGGGGAGCTGCTCGCATGTGACGTCACAAATTTAAAACTTTGAAGCCTCATAACTCTGTTATTCTTTGGCGGATCTGCGCCGAACTTTCATTAATTTGTTTCTCTCATTGTTCTGCTTTTATTAAAACCAACTTGATGTCAGGGTGAACCTTGCCTTTAACGCTTGCACGCCCCAGCATCTGAAATAAAAACCCCCCACCCTTTTAAACATGTTTTTTTTTTTTGGTTACACGTGTGTACAGCATTATGTTTGACTGGCCCCTCCGGGCCTCTGTCCCACAGGGTCCTCATGCAAATAGAGTGCAAATTGGTATAACGGCATGCACCTGTGCAACTTGATTAATGATGTGTTGCATGTGTTTGCATTTCATGAATCACGGCCTACAATTGTACGTGCTTGCTCATGTGCTCATGTTGAAGTCTACATGTATGTATGTGTACCACAGTGACTGTACCTGCATAAATACAAATAGTCTGGTGTAAATTGATCAACTGTACTGCATAACTGACTAAGAATACTAATACACAATTTTTATTTGTGCATGAATCTCTGTTATTTGATCAAGCCAAAGAATAATTGGATGTTAACATTAGAAAGATAAACTCTAATCACAGATGAGTGATATTTTATGTAGAGCCTACTAGTGTTGCATGACTAAGTCGCCAAAAGTCGGAGTTGCGACTATCGTTGAGGAGTCGCGTCTCGGACTTTAGAAATACGAGAATCGACTCCATGCAATCACATACATGTATGCCATATAAACCAGTCAAAACATTGATGACAATGTGCGGGACTATGGTAGAAAGTCAATTTTTCAATGATCATAATCACAGTTGAAACAAAATAAGTTCAAAAATAATTATCAAACTGGACTTTTCCATTATCATTGGTAATGAAATTGGACAACAATGGACTGCTTTTACATCAAAATCACTGAAATCATAAGGAAGATACTAGTGTTGCACGACTTCAGCATTTTAGAGAGTCGACTAGTCGCCCACCAATAGTCGCGACTCCGACTATTAGTCGACTATCGGTGTTCAACGTCTTAGTGTGTTCAAGATTGGTGGTGTGGGGTGCATGAGCCAAAAATCCCCAAAATCTATATTTACTAGTCCGTGTGGCTAGCTAAAATATTCCTTAAGTGTCGCACCGAGTGTTGCATGATTTTATGTAACAATGAATGAACTCAAAATCTTGATGTTTATTCGTACGAACGAAATAACAAACTCCTGGCACGAAATCTGTACCTCGGCGCGGCCCCGCTACAAGCCATCAGATTCACTAATCATCGCCGCGCCATGAAGTCAAAGTACTAGTAGCTTAGTCAAGAATTTACGTACGGGGTCGTGTGTGAGCTAACACGATTTTCGCCGCAGAGGGCGTTGTCCAAAAACTCACTCGCGCTAGCTAATTTCGATCATCCATCGCTGGATATTTTCGGAGCGGTGTTCTAGATCCTACAGTGGGATAGGCGCATTTGTTCGCGATGTACGTATGGGAGGAAATTCATTTTAAAACAGATTGTGCTCAGTGTTTTCATGAGTCAGGCAATCCAATGATAGTGGTAAGTTA
>JZLH01S0009063.1:801-11747 GCA_001188425.1 Eucidaris tribuloides
GGCGAATTTCTTAAAATCCCGCATAATACAGAAAATGTATCCGTCGTGTAAACATCAACTTTAGTAATATAAGTTAAGTCCTTTTTTCTTGTTTGTTACGTTCAAAACGTCGATATATAGCAGATCGTGTGACGTGAGTGGGTTTACATGAAGGATCTAGTGTAAAATAAATCGGTGTGATATTATTTCGTGCCAACAACGGTGTGTGACGTTTTGTATTGATCTAACATTTGGATTGAACTGTTCATAATCCGTCTGATGGTGCAGTTTGGGATTTGTCGTATGCCATTGGGGCCACCTTGTAACCAGCCAGCCCAGCTAGTGGGTACCTTACATTGTTATAGTGCCCCCTGTCCGGTCGACAGTTTTGGTATGAATCGACTGATAGTTTACGCTCCTGCGATCTGTCGTCCACAGTCTGTCAGCCACGCCTAAATGAACTTCAATCTGTTCGTATTTCCGGAACGCCTTCGCCAAATTTCACGGATTTTGTCGGCTTAGCGTGTCATAGATGTTTCCTATGGAGGCCCATCGCGCAGACGGTGCCATAAGAGATTGAGTATTCACTTTTGGAGATGTCCTGCCGTTCGTACGATCTCACAAACTATCTAGATTATGTGACGCACAGATTGTCAAATGATGGAATGTCCTCTGAAGTTTCGTCTTCTTGTTAGCCCAAATTTTTAAGTTTTGCCGTTGCTTCGCTGGCGCTTATTCTTTGCATTATGTACATAGCCCCTTCTTGTTCCGTGACTGGGGATTTGAATGCTTCGTAGTAGTTGTATTGACGTTCGAAAGATCTGGTTTCAGATTTCCCGATATCGTGCCCCAATGTTCCGAGAAGACACCCGCATCTGGTGATGTCCACAAATACCGTAACAAAAACGGCCTTTCCGTTGCATGATGAAATCGCTTTAGGTTCTGGATCGAGGATTGATCGGCAATGTTTTCTGTTTCTTTCCGGCGGCGTTAATGCCACTTTGAAGAACGGCTAGACTTCGGGGGGCTGTTCTCGTAGGTGTGCTTCTTTCTTCTTCGGCTTATTCTTTGCATGTAGAAAAAAGAGAAGGAACGTTGACATTAAGGACATGAAGAAGTAAACTAGGGCTGAAATGAATGTTCACAATTGGCATTGCGATATGATGCAAGTATCAGTGATTCACAACGATCCAATGCCTTAGAAGGATCAACTAGAAAATATAATACCATAATGAAAGACACCTTGAGGCCACAATTAACAAAAGTGGCGATATGTGTTTATTTCTGTAGTGTTGAGATTTCTTTCCAAGAGATGTCTTTTAAAAGTTATAATGAAGTGATATACAAGAACTTTTGGTGCCGCGGCTTAGACAGATGCCATGCTGGCATTTACATCGATTGTCAACAGAAAACCAGTCTTAGGATGAAAGGGCAGGCCGGGATACGGGCAACGTGAATGTGGGCTGAAAGAGTGAATCGGGGCCTTCTCTGACAGTGTCTGATCGCTTTATTGATTCACACAACTGTGACATCCCACATGTTTAGGTCAGAACAAAAAATAGAAGAAGAGTACATCGAAAAAAATGCCGGTGTCAATAACCACTTGTGAAAGGAAGCGAAACTGATAATGATCAGGCTTTATGTTTTGGAGGGAAATATTTTACACCGTTTGTGGCGCCCAAAAAGACATGTCCCACTGTTGTAATGATTTAGAGCAAACTCTCTCCTCAGAAACACATCCAGACATGTGTTCGGATTTTTCTCAGAGATGTCTCCCACTTATCAACTAATAGGATAGGACTTTTCGATTTGGTTGTTGTTCATTGTTTATCAGCTATTTGTGGTGATATGATTGAGCACTCACAGTCAAATTCAGAATGTTAAATGCCACTGTCCATTAATAAAAAGCACAATTTACCCTTGTAGTAATGTATATTGAAGGGCAATGCAAACGAAAATTGTGGCACGAAATTAACGATCGCAGTCTTGCTGTTAACGTTCGATAATAGATAGGTCACTTGAAATCTTTGAAACATCTTAGTCGTTCATTTAGGTGCTAAGATCCAATTTGGTCTAACTGTGATAATATAAATTAAATTGTTACTTTCTTTCGGAGTTTGCACACTTGCCTGAAAGATATTTTTCAAAATTACACAATATTAAAGGTTTTGCATATCTCGCGCGATCTCTTGCTCCTAACTTTAACCTCATGGCTCGTTGTCATTACACTGATATTAATAACGTTAAGGTGAAAATGGTTTACTCCTTTTGCAACAGAACTCTTGATTGTAGAGCAGGCCTAACTTCTTTAATTCATCGAACATCGTAAACTGAAGAAGTCGAGAACAGAGAAGTGAGGGTTAAATAGGTAGATGCAGTTTGCGGTAGTCAATTAGTTCAAGCTGAGTGTGAAAAGAAGCTTTCCTACCTTCGGCGACGATAGATGAAGAGATGAATCAGAGGCACCAGCAGGAGGAAACCATGGACCATCACGTAAATACTGGTCTGGATTAAAAAAATTATTAACTGTCGAGGGCGTCACTGCATAATGAACAGAATGAGAGACGGAACAATATTTTGAAAATCGGTCGGGTAGTTTGAAAGTTAAAATAACAAGAGAGACAGATTTGAGCTGTAGGCGCCTCTGTCTGCACAAAATACAAGGGGGCTGTTACATACAAAGTTTTACCAGATAAATTTCGTTGGTAAAATATGAAAATTAAGATTAATTAATTGAACCATTGATTTTAGCATGGGGAAAGGATAAACCCTGGCTATATACACCGAGTTATGTTTTCTCTGGTAAAAGTTTTAAGTAATATTTCCCAGGTGTCGTTTAAATAGTACGAAACAATTCGGAATTCATGTTAATTCTTACCAGTAGGATATGATTTTTTTTTTCTGTTCATATCTTTATGATGATTATACAAATAACACCGCATCACAAAAGAAGTTTTCTCTATGGGGTCTGTGAGAATTGCTTTGACGGATTAAATAGAATTTTGGTTTATTTATATTTGGACACATATCAAATCCACCTCTTGTCATTCAGCAAACATTACAACCTTGAACTAAACCTTGATCACGAGTAAATCCCGGTCCCGGGGTCTGGTATCTAATTTTACACATGTTGAAGAAAACATGATTGTCACTTTATGCTCGCTTGAGCAAGGTAATAATACACATCACATGGGCGGGGATTAAGTTCCCCCAAGGTTATTAACACAAGAAAAACATGTTAACGTGAACATGAAGGATCGTCCATTTTAAACATTCCCTTTCGGTTAATCCCCTATCTTAATTTGACTGACAACTTCAAAATACGGCATCCGAACGCGAGAATTATTGTTCATCGTAAAAAGGAAGAGACGAATTAAAAGCAGATTTTGCATTAGGGACTAAAGCTTAGCACCATGACGAGTTCGTCCTCATCTCTTTAATTAAGTTTCCAATCATTGTAGGCGGTTCCACGTTGTTAAATCTGTAAGCTTAGCTTTACATCATAAACTACAATACTTGGAATGATAACAGAAACAGAAGTAGAAAAATGCAAACTTCCTCCGTCCAAAGTCAACGTTCCCGTTTACCCAGTAACGCGATGACCACTTAATAAGCAAGAGACTATATTTAACGATACATCTAGCATCTACCCCACCTCCATTCCGTTAAAAGCACAAGTCGTACCGTGTAGCCGGTCTTTATCTGGTTAATAAATTAGCATTTAGTTTGTCCACTCGCATGCATGTCAAACTTCCAATCTAGAAGAACGCCGGAGATATTCAATTCTGTGTAATTGGCCAAATGACCTTCAACGCTAACCTAATAGGATCCTGCACGTTAAAAACTGCTGGACTACTGCCGACACCTAAGTTATGATGTTCCCGGCCCGCCACACCCACACGCTTAACACTCCGTAAAGTAGGTAGATATAATTTGTTCATCCCGATAATCTTGTGACTTTTTTGTCCCTTCTTCGTTTGTGCGTACACAACATATGCCACCTCTTCAGGGACCACTGGCTTATAATCATCGGTGTCAAAAAAAAAAAAATAATCTGTAATATGTGTCTACACATGTGTTTCTCTTAGTTCCAAACGACACATAACAAAATAAAACAAAACAAACCAACATAATCAAAACAAAATGTTCATCAGATACGGAAGTGTCAACTTAAAACTAAAAGCAATACAAATACACTAGCCATGTCTTCGTTCAACGATACAATGCTTCCAAATGATATAAAAATTGTTATACCAAAGTTCAGTATTACTGAAGTAAACACATTGCATATTTTTTTTTCCACTGCAATACAGGCTGATTTATATTTTGTTCGGGGCCTCTCTTCCTCTCCCAGTACAGAATTCATTTTATTTGATACTAAAACATTGATACTCCTGTGTGATTGTTTCGCATTTCGAGAGAATTACAATGATACTTGAACCGACAGTGCAGTTAAGTTTATTGAATTGCAAAGACACTAATTACTATGTCTCATTGCAGGTCAACTGTTTTGCAGCGATTTGTTTAATTATGTTATGAAATCGAGAAACGTCATAACTTTAAAAGATGTAAGGTTGTACTATAGAAACGTAATATGGAAAATGCTTCAGTCTGATAAAACATAATGCAAGACTGACATGGCGTTTCACAGCTTGTTATTATTATTATTATAATCATCATCATCATCATCATCATCATTATTATCATTAACCTTTGACCTGACATTTCACCCAAATTTAGTAAATCAAATGCAATGCTTGTGCAACGTCGCCTCATACATTAAGCATTTTAGGTAAATATTGACAATCACCCATCATGCCCATCAGGCGTGTGCATATTTTTGACCCAGTTAACCCGTTCGCGACGATTTGATTTTAAGACGGTCTATGGATAAATACCTGGTTCTGGTGGAGCATCGTCGTGCAGAATAAAATCCACAGCATCTCCCCGATTTGCTTTGTTGTAAGTCAGCCCAGCATTCTGAAATGAAGTTCCTCCATTACGTACCGAGGGTAAGCCGTTACTTGAATCCATGGTAAACGATGTCAGAACAGCAGGCGACCAAACACTCATGTTAACTCTATGAAAAACTGAGGTTTCACCTCTCTATAGAGGTGGCCTCGGCTGCTTCCCGCCACAAGTGACGGGTGACGTCTTTCCTACTTTATACCCGGGTCCGTGCAGCTGAGCCAAATCCACTATTTCTGCTGTTTGAGAGCTTCTGTGATCCAAATGTTAACGAAGCGTGGTGAGAAATATATTGGCAGTCAATGGTCGCTAGAAAGACCTTCTCTAAAGTAATTTCACATTGACGGTTTTCCGAGTAAGTCCATGAAATAGACGTGGCCGTGTTAGTTCTATTTTGATAAAAGCTGCGTAAAATGTTTGCGGAAATATGTAGAGAGTGAAGGTGAACTGACGACTCACACTGTTAAGGATCATCCATGCTGCAATCTTTCTCGTCTTGATTCTCCGCACTTGCCAGCAAATCTTGCCAATAAATCGCTCTGATGAACATTCAGAGTCTCGCCAGGGTAGTTCGATCGAAGCCAATAATCGTCTAGGAACAGTGTGTGACAAAGTTTTACGTGACCGTGTGACTCACAGACTGCTTCTGAACCTCCCATGGGCAGACGACACTGTTTTTATTTGCGATACTCCTGTTGCTCGCGCACGCGCACTAATGCATATCCCCAACACGGTTGCTCCCGATGCAGAGCAGACTCAGCCGGATATCCGGTTCACGATTCACTCTATGAATCAATCACAAATCTTTCCGAGCAAAATAAAAATACACATTGATATACTTCTGTTGTTGCACCCCCCGCCCCCTCCCTTGGAGGTAAAACGTCAGTTGACCACATACAAGACAATTCGGTGAACTTGAACACAGGGACGAAGAGGAGAAATGAAAAAAACAACAACAAAAAACGCAATTCCAACCTTGGGTCGAGGAGGCTCGATTCTCTCACTCAAATGTGATCATCAAAATAACAAAAACATCCGGGACACGTCTCAGGTACTGTTTTGACCGAGGATCAATCAGCCATCGCTGATCGCTTTGGCACTCTGTTTTATCTGTAAAATAGGGCATGTACTATTGACAGGTCAAGCTAGTTTCGAAGGATTGACTGCACACTTCGCGCATTAGGCAGCTTATTCATGAAGCAAGGAATAACAATATGATATAAACAATTACGGTAATATAAACAATAACAATAATGTGACAACTTCAAATGAAATTAACCGTGTTATATTTAAAATCTAATCCGCACAATTTTCCAGCATGACGATTGAAACTTGGACATTGTAGGTCTTTCCCAGACGCGGGAATACCAAATGCAATTCAACAGCATTTTTATCTTGAAAGAATAACCACGGAAACAAATTGGGAAGTTTACATTCAGGTCAGAATGATTATGTGTTCTCTTTCTTGATTTGCACTAGCCCTAAAGACAGCTCAAACGCGAAAACGTGTGTATGCTGACCATATGAGAAAATGAGTATATATAATTGTAGAAAATGTTACTTGGAAGAATTGATTGTGTGTAAACGGGAAAGATGTAGACAGAGAAAAACTTGGTTTGATGACATTAAGAAATGGCGGGGACATAATTATGACGACGTTTCATCCAGAGATCAAGACCGAAGACGTCTGGGGTGTTTAGCCACCAGCGCTCCCAAAATGGGCGGCACCACTCGATTGATTTTGTTTTCTCTCTGTGTCTAAATTGTGCCTTGAAGATGGCCTCTAATTTCGTTAATTTCAGAATCCATTATAGAACACTAAAGCTGAAGAAAGGAGAATAACCGTGAGAGTAATGACTACAAGGACTTTGCAATAACGGTGAAAGGGGAAATCTTGCGGGTACATATTCAGATAATACAGAGTACTGGCGTCATCAGGTGTGCATTTTCAATATTTTTGTACTTTGTGACACGTTGGAAATTTATTCTGCAATGTGAGTTTTTCCTGTGTGTATTTACATAGACGTGTAATATTGTACCTTGTCACCTGACGATAGCGCTCGCACAAAATTATACTGACAAAAAAATAAATAAAACAAGAGGAAAAACGATATTGTGAAGGGCACAAGTTGCTAAAAATAGCGCCAATCAGTACTGGATTGGCCATCAAGTGAATATGCACGCAATATACATGACACAATATCTCTCCGAGATATAACACCTGTCGAACCAATATCTGATTCAAGGGCAGCCGGTGATGTCACGTCACATGACAATTGGAGGGTGGGTGGATCCCCCTATTGCGATATAATGTCATACTCCTTATGGGAGAGATTCCCCGATCAGAATATATTACTGTTTAGCCTGACTTCCAGACGTCTTGGTGAGTCGAGCCAATTACTAGGAATATCGTTTTCATCAGTCAACTGCGTTTGAACTAAGGCTAGTGTCTTAGACTGCATGGCGTCGCTGACTGCTAGACCGAGGAGGAAAAGGTCGTAAAGTCTGGAACAACGACTAGTCATGTGTGCGTGTGTGGGGTGGGGAGTCATTCTGTTCGATCAGGAGGATTTCTAGCTCTGAAGTGTCATATCTAGAACGGACCCATTTTTCTTGTGCAAATATTTGATCACAGAAGATCTGCCCTCACTTACCATTGGTAGGTCAATATTATTCGAGAATTGGATCATACATTTATTGACGTTTAGGGATCACAGGCAAGTACCTTGTGAAAAAAGTAACACAATTACATTTGTTTTATATCGCATTGTTTCATTTTCGTGGTGCCTAAATCTGTCACAACGTTACGACCCTTTTTTATGTTGGCGGGGAAGGGGGGGGGTGTTATAGTAAATAGAACTGTTTAAGGGTGACAAATTTGGGAAAAATTGGATTTTTACCAAGCAAAAAGATCCGTAAATTAATTATATACATGTGGCAATTTTCAAAATCGCAAGGCAATATATCCGTTTACTATTATAGGAAATTCCAGTCCACTAACTAAATGTGAAAGAAAAAAAAAACAATGAAATAAACCATAACAAAATGAACTGACACGTGATGACAGTAATAATTACGACAAAGGCCACGATATTGCGACAGGGCAAGGATTCAAGCATATTGTTATTAATAGCCTTACAATTAATCAAGTCATTCGTGTTTTTTTTTTTTTTTTTACGAGTGTGAATTAATAACAACGTATGAAGTACAGGGAAATGATATTTTGAATATCATGAGGTGACGAGAGAGGTGGGCATTGAAAAAAGCCGCTTGAGTGTTAACAGACATGCCTCTGGGCCCTCCAGAAACACGCCAACTCGTTGACTGACTGCAAAAAGGGATTAACGTCCATAAACAATACATGGACGTTAATCCCATTTTGCAGTCAGCCGACGAATTATGCATTAACTTTGGCCGTAGGCTACATATAAAGGACATATCTGTGAAAATAATATGAAGATAGCAAACAATCCTCAAAATGCTACCGGTTGTTTAGTCTATCGGTCAACCACTTATTTTTTGCCGTCCACGAAAACTTATCTGGATAAACAAAAGCACTTTTGACCACGATTTTTATTTTTTATTTTTTTTTATTTATTTATTTATTTATTTATCTATTTATTTATTTTATTTATTTATTTTATTTTTTTTTGGGGGGGGGATGGGGGAGGGGGGGTAGTCTGAACCTCGAAATTTGTTTTTCAATTCAGGTAATCGTTGGAAATATTAAAATGTGCATGTACTGTACTTCCACCTGGAAACCGAGGGAAAAGGGTTACCCTGGCAAAAGGTATTCCATCAACGACCTATGCTCAATTTTACCTTTCGTGATGAGCTTTCATTTCCACACCTACGTTTCATCTGTTTTTATAGGACAACTTCGTGTATCTTTCAGATCATGAATTAGCTTGGCTTTGTACAAATTGTACCGTTTAATTAGATGTGTCAGGCGGTAAGACTGTCCACATTCAAAAAAGGACATGCAGAGTATCCCCATTTGCTCAAAGCGATTATACGGACATTATATCTGATCCTATTCCCAGTACTCTGGGCAAGTGAAATAATTTGCACCAACAGTCTGAGGTGGTGTAGTATCACTTATCCAGTTATCGGAGGTTGTTCGGCTTTTGAGGTGGGATAACGTTACCTCCGATAAGACTTTAGGGGAAATCTTCAGAGCGGATCCTGCGCAGAGGTCGAAATGAGACGCATCCCGGACGCAGAATTTGGCGCCAATAAGTATGTAAGTCCTCCCGCCCCTACCCACTCCCCTCCCTCTCTGTCTCTCTTTTTATACAGCCATGTATTTTCTCTTCTGCAGGATCACCCAACCCCCTTCTGTCCCTGTCCCTCAATAAAATAAAGTTGTGAAGTGGCAGTACGTTATTTTAAGGTGATTTCCTCAAAAAAATAATTTCATAACTAGCAGCAGAAAACTAACAAAGGAATTGAGATAAATTTATGAAAATCGACACATTGACAGTAATAATATAGCAGGTTATCTAGAGTTCAGACATTGCTAAGAATCACTTTTCAATCAAATAAAAAGAAAAGTCAGCGAAAAGATTAAGCGCTATCCAGTTTCTTTTCCCCATCTGTCCTGGAAGTCAAATTGAACAAACGCAATATTTTAAACTGCAGTTTAGATGACTGTACTCTTTTAAATGCACGTGTATAAACCCGTTGTGTATTCTGAGACAGCGACGGTTGTTTTTCAAGTCAAACAAACCAGTACATTTGTCGGTCCACTTGCAATTGCATTAAAATGTTTAGAGTGGTTAGGTGTATAATTCTATCACTTCATGGTGCCTATATATCAATTCAGCACCCCAGATTTTGCAGTGTACATACAAATGCAAGTCAAATCAAGATCAAGAAAATAATGGTCTCGAGGCTGGTGCTAAATCAATTACAACACAAGTGAATAATCGAAAGGAGATAGTTGACATTTCTGTGATCACGTGACAAGTGCTAAATAACTCTTAGTAGATTGCTATCGTGGATTCTATGTCTTCCAGTAGAAATGCTCATTTCACAGACAGAGAAACAAAGAGCATTAAACAAGCAAACAAAGACGAAAATAAATTATCAATCATTTTACCAGACTCGCATACGTCCTCTGAAAACTTTGCTATGCATGCATAAGCTAGTCTGTCTTCTCCAAGGCATGCTGGAAAGTCAATCAAAGCAGTTGCAGTTGCAGTTGCAGTTGACTGAAAATAATGAATTCCCTCTGTAGGATTGGTTAATTTAGACGTTTGGAAGCCAGAAGAAGTGCTCTGTGCATGCCCTTACCATCACTCACCCCTATAGGCCCTGGAGAAGTGTCAAGGGAAACAATGCCTTTATCACGTTAATCATTTTGTTCGTTAGAATTTATTAAAATGTACTCGTCTTTTTTATGTAGCATGTGATGGACATAATAAATGTTGTCCCCCTTTACACCGTGTTATTGACATACTCCATGAGGCTTTGTCGTAAATTTAACTTCCGATCATTAATCACCCACATATTACAGTGATGTTCCTATTTTTGCAAATTCGCTCAATTATTTCTTGATTTGATCAATATTTGCAGGTATGGGGTGATGACAGTGAGAGTTAATGAATGTAATGACACCTGCTCCCGTCGATTGCTGCCCCTTCCTCTTCTCCGGGTTGTTATTCCTCGACCATTTAAGGCGCTTTCAGTGCATATCAATTTCTTAACAACAGAAGACGATCCTCTTTTACGCAGAGAAATACGAGGTTATAATACGCACTGGTCATGCACTACTGCTCTCTCGCCGCGCTGTAGGAGCATGTCTATTGTTTGTATTCAAACTTGAACGCATAATAATAAAGACACGCGTGGATTTCTCAGTGAGAGAAAATCGTATCTGTGATTGTTTTTGCCAATTCCGCTGGCCTTCTAGCCAATAAAATTTGATTTTTAACATTATTAGAATCCTCAGACTTCCCACTACATATCCTCATCGTCAATATATTTACCCAGCTAAC
>JZLH01S0009071.1:9201-20536 GCA_001188425.1 Eucidaris tribuloides
CATAGTCGCGACTACGACTTTTCGCGACTTAGTCGTGCAACACTATAGTACTGGTAGGTTTACATGGGATATTTACCTACAAATTTGAGATTTTTTATCTCAGATTTTCATTTGAAAGAGGAAAAGCATGCTTATTTTCTATGTATTATGGATCTGTTGTGCTGAATTACCAACTGCACGTACATGTATACACCAGCTGGAGTGGATCTCCCAGCTGGAAGGTTTTGTTTCTAATTTGTTTCTAAATTGTCGAACTTTGCTATCTGACATATCTGACAGTGTTTGAATGGACAAACAAACACCCTAGAACACAAAAGTTTGGACAGTTATGCTGTCACTAGTACAATATGTGCAGATACAAATTGGCACATTAATTTTATATCGGGCGATAGGAAATTCTGCAACACAGCAGTCTATGGAGAAAAGCTGGAATGGTCTCTCAATGATTTTCACTTTTTTAAAGCACTTAATGATTGTTTTGCACTGCAATTTTTTCAGGGCTTCATTTTTAGACTATCAAAGACACTAGTAGCATTAGTGTTGCACGACTAAGTCGCAAAAAGTCGTAGTCGCGACTGCCTGCACGGAGTCGCGACTCCGACTATCGGAACGCAATAGTCGACTTTCTATCACATGTTAATTTGTATAAAAAACTGAGTCAAAAGAAGTAAAAATCAAACAGAACTGCCAAAATGTACTTGGATCAGCCCCCGTGCAATGCTATCATACATGTGTTGCCGTATACGTTGCACTCACGACTCCGATTGCGACACCCATGCACCCCACACCACCAACCTTGAACACACTAAGACGTTGAACACCGATAGTCGACTAATAGTCGGAGTCGCGACTATTGGTGGGCGACTAGTCGACTCTCTAAAATGCTGAAGTCATGCAACACTAAGTAGCATGGGGAATCATGTAGCTCAGATTTTTTAAACTGAAAACATTGTTATACAGTGCCTTTGAGGAGAATCAAGCATGAACATTAATTTTACCGGGCGAGATAAAAATAGGACCCATAGAGAGCCACACAAAAGGTTTGCTGCCACGAGGGATATTGACATTAGTTATTTTAGAATGAGTCAACGTTTGACTACAAGATTTTCACAGGAGATTCCTTGCATAGTTTACTTGATTATAGAGTAGTTTCAGCCCAAGTTGAGGACTACCCCCAATCATGTCATTTACCTTTAAGAGCCTAATGCCTCATTTTACTTTCCTTACCATGAATGTTGGTGGTCCAAATACCAGGTAAACCAGCAGACCAACAAGTGCGGATGCGGCAAGAACGTAACCGATGCCCTCGGGAAACAAACCCAAGACAGCCTCCAGGAAACCCATGGTTGTAAATGATTGATGGTCTCTCTCCTTCTTGCTTTGTTTTCCTGCAGAATTTAATTCATTTCAAGTTTGCAGTCCTGAAAAAAGAATAAAGGTACTACAAAATTCTGACTCTCCATTTTATTAGTTTCTGTTCCTGAAGAAAAGTGGAAATATTAGCTTTTTTCTTCAGTTATGACTCTTGAGAGATTTTTAATAAAAAAATATGAATATACACAAATGAATAGATCAATAAATCTACTTTAAAATATTGTTTTCTAGTTTTCTGACAAAAATAGAAACACATTAAAGATAAAACTACATGTAGTTCTTGACCGCTATGTAAAACTTCAGAGATTTCCAACAGAACTACATCTTGATAAATATCACTACTACTACTGCTACTACTACTACTACATGTACTACTACTACTACTACTACTACCACTACTACATGTACTACTACTACTATACTTCTACTACTACTACCACTACGAGTACTTCTACTACTACTACTACTACCACTACTACTACTACTACTACTACTACTACTACTACTACTACTACTACTACTATACTTCTACTACTACTACCACTACGAGTACTTCTACTACTACTACTACTACCACTACTACTACTACTACTACTACTACTGCTACTACTACTACTACTACTACTAATGATGATGATGATGATGATGATGATGATGATGATGATGATGATGATGGTGATGCAGAGACTCCAACTCTCCCGTTTTTGGTGGGAGATCTCCCGCTTTGAGTCCATTTTCACAAAATCTCCCGCCCTCCCGCTTGAGTTTGAATTTCTCCCGCCCTACATGTAGATGTGTTTCTCCTTTTTTCTACCGCCCAACCACCTTTTTGAAAAGAAATGAATCTGAATCAGTGGATTTGACCCCATTTAGTGTTGTCATATGTTCAAAAATAAGCCTAAGACAGCAACAGAGAGCTTCTAAAACCCTAAAAATGGCCTCCGGCTGCAAGGAATTTCATGCTTTCCGCCGGTGATGTGGGCTACGCGCACATTAAGTCAGAGTCTCCCGTTTGCTAGGGGGTCTCGGCGGGAGAATCTCCCGCTTAGGAGGTGTTTGGGGTTGGAGTCTCTGATGATGATGATGATGACATGATTTAATAAGAATAATAATAACTGGATATCGTGCATGAATCCATCTAAGACTAAAACAAGGATGTTTATGTGAAGAAGTATACTGACGGCATCTGTATTTATCCCAATATTTATTGGGGGCTTCTCATCAAATCAAAACTGTGAAGGTACAATGGTACAGCTAGCATCAGTCTAGACCCTAGTAGAAAGACACCTTTTAACATTTAGATAGCCAATATGCAACAAAACTTTCAGGATTTGAGCCCGATCTGAGCTCTGACATGCGGAGTACTTGCTGACTACGATTTCAGAAGGAATTCAGAACAGAAGGCTGGGAATTTGATTAGATTCTAAACATGAATTGATTCAGCCACAAGCTTGTGTCACTAGAAATAGTCATTATAGACATAGTCTTATTTTAGTTTGGAACGAAGTGGTTATGTAAGAAGATGCCCACAGCTCACAGCATGCAGTTAGAACGTTTAAGTTAGAACCATGGTTAAGTGTTTCCCGGGGGGGGGGGGGGGGGGGTAACTCAGATTTGGCTCCGAGGGGGGTGTGCCACTGAAGTGAAGAACCCGACCCTTATTTGTAATGGTCCATTTTTTTCGGAAATGGTACCTACTTATTAAGGGTTTTTTATTAAGAAAATAGTGCATTTTTTAGCAATTTTAGCGATGAAATACTCTAGGCGAAAAATATCTAGTGGTAAATCTGTAAAATTTAAAAATCATGACCGCATGTTTACTTTAAGGATTTTTTTCCAAAAAAACCGGACCCATGTTTAAAGGGATTTTGGCGAAAAAAGTCACCTATTAGACCGGTACACTCCCGTTTACCTTAGTAGGCGAGTACCCCCCCCCCCGGGGGGGTTAAGTTAGCAGGGCCAGGCAGCGCAGTCGGACACAAGCGGTGACAGTGTCACACCCGCCCATGCCGCCCGGTACTCTCCCGTGCGCTACCCGACATGCCCGAGAGGATGCGTTGATAACGTTGGCCCTGGCCTTACAGAACAGGAGCTATTTCTCTTCAATATTGACGCTGTCATAACTACTAAAACTATGAAATTATCATCAACTCACCTCGGTCACTGCATTTGGTTTTATGTAAACACAGTTCTTGAATTCCGCCCAGTAATCCCCGTGGTTACATAAAATTCTTGGTGTTTTCACTCAAGCGAGCAGTCCATTCAACCTCAGCATCTTTTGACCTTTGACATGAATGCATGCATGTATCGGACGATTCACTGACGTTATTGCATGCATGCATGACTCACTTACTGTCTCAGCAGCAAGGCATAAAATGAAGGGAACGTTATTCAATGTATCCAACAGTCAACAATATAGGCCCTAAATCGGTTGCATAATATCCGTGGGCGGGCATGCATATTGATTGATAGAAATAAATAGATATGGGACAGATAGAAGAACAGCGAAGTATGAATATGATAAACAGACAGATAAGAAATATATTACAGGTATAGGCCTGATAGAGATCTAGAAAGATGGTAGGTAGGTAGATATAGATAGATAGATAGATAGATAGATAGATAGATAGATAGATAGATAGATAGATAGATAGATAGCTATAGATAGAAGATAGATATAACTAGATAAACCAACTCATGTATGTAAAATTGCATAGGCCAACACATATACAGGGCATTAATCTATAGGCCCATATTTAGAATAGATATATTTACTGATTGACTGATTAAACCCCGATTGATTGATTAATTGATTTAGTGCGTGAGTGAGTGAGTATTTAATTTAACAATCTTGAAATATGGATCTAAAGCTTGCAAGGACTTTTGTTCACTGAGAAAGAAATCAAGCTGAATATATCAAGAGCAAAAAATCATAAATATTTACGTTGCGTTCATATCATCTTTAATAGTCCACTCCTACAAAAAAAACACCATTACCATGATTACCCTGCATGGTTTTACCATGGTATTACATGTACCATAAATTTCATGGTAAAACCATGATAAGACCATGGTTTTCGACAAAAGTACCATGATATTTTTGCCCCTCTATGGTACTTATTTTTATAAGGGACGTTACTTTAAATTGTATATCATTTGAGTTGCATTTTTTTTTTAATTTCTGGGAAAATGACACTTTATGGAATTTATATTACATGACAATGGTGGAGCTGCATACTCGCATGTGACGTCACAAATTAACAACTTTGAAACGTCATAACTCTGTTATTCTTAGGTGGATTTTCGCCAAACTTCCATTAATATGTTTCTCTCATTTCTCCGCTTTTATTGAAACCAACTTGACATCAGGATGGACCTTGCCTTAAGTATAACAGTGTTTAAGAGGGAAAAAATATGGGAAAGGGAATTCATAATCATATCACGTTGGGATTTCAAAGTCATACTAACCTAGCGGTTATTGCCCTAGTCCTCTATCAACTACACTCGTGTAGCTATTTGCTTTAGATAAGGGAAATGTTTGCCGATAAAGACAAATTATTGTGACTGATATAAGTCATAAAATATATTCTTGTTTCATGGGAATGACCACATTTCATTATGTTTTCTTTAAATCTATTGTGGGTAAGAGGGGATATGTCTTCTTTTCCCGATTATGTAATCTAAGAAACATTATCTTTGGTATATAGGAAATCACTTCGGGGACATGGAAAGAGAGTACTGATATTCTGTCTTTTCTCATATTGCCTGTACTGTATTTCATTTGAAAATATTTCGTGCAAGGAGGTACGGGACGGTATGCTTGATATGTAATAGGATCTTTATTCAGAATGTCCATTGTTCTCTTTTACTGAATAATTTTTTTTAGATTATTTCTGATTTTCGCTTATCCGAAAATAAAACAAGGGTTTGATCTTCACTTTCCCTTAGACTTTGTTGCTTCATTTTTAGTAAATAGAACATATTTTGGGCACTAAGTTGATAAACGCAGCGGACACTTGAGGTACTAAAGCATTGGATACACTGTAACATTTCGTTTCATCATTACAGGGGCGGCGGAACCGGGGGGGGGGCAGGGGGCACTTGCCCCGCCCCCCCCCGAAACTTTTGGATAGCAAAAAATGCCCTTTTTTCTAAACGAAATGTGCCCTTTGTGAAATGACGCATGCTCCTTTTTTCAAAATGAAATGTGCCCTTTGTGAAATGACGCCTTTTTTAATCTACTCATTTTTGTCGATATTTGTCTTCTGTATATTAATTTTTATGGGTTTTTTGCTCCTAACGGGGCACGTATAGGCCTAAAATAGACATAATTAGGTAAATTACATTCAACAAGCATTTAGTGTCTAAAAAGGGCATTTAGCATCTCCTCTTAATGCCCTCATGTGGTAGCAAAATTATGCCATCGGCTACTGTTTGCCCCCAACCCCCCCCCATTTCGATTGAAGGCAAATAATGCCTTTTTTAAAGTTGAATGTGCCTTATCTTGGTTTGAACCCATACTGAGTGCAATGAAACCTTTATATACGCACATTCGTTACTGGAGGTGATTTTCTTTTATTTTTGTTATTGTTTATTCTATGTATTTTTGCCTCTGACTGTCTGATGGGTTACATGACAGAGAAAGAAAATACTTTGTTCAAAGAAGAGGCACATTATGTACGTAGAAGGGGTATTTGGCCTCTCATCTTATAGAGCCGTCTGCGGTTGAAAAATTCGCCCCCACCCCAGGCTCCAATGTTTTTTTCGTGATTACATGGCCCTTATTTTATATACTCTTCAAGCCATAAAAAAGTGTTTTTCGTGAGGTAACTTTCCTACGGTGGCTTTTTTTTTCTCTTCAACAAAGAAAATCACCTCGTAAGGAGAAGAATGCCCCCTTTTCTTCAGCAGAACTTCAAGTAGTCGCAATGTGCATCATGACTTTGTAATTTATAACGAAACTAGTTTATCATCTCTGCCCTCACTAAAGTACTTGCTCATTGATTCTTATGGATTTGTTCGATGTTCTTCATCTTTTTAACACACTGCAAAAAATCTGAGTTGTAATTAGCGCCAGAACAGACCACAAAACGAGTTTTACAACTTGAAATTTCAACTTTTTTCCAAAACCGCTCGCTCACGAGGTAGATGTATGTATATTTCATGTTTTAATGTTCAGAAATCCCCTTCAAAAAGGTTTTGCTCAAGTTACATTACCGTGAAGAAACAGCTACTTAAAGCAGAAAAGTTTGATCTAGATAGATATTCTTTATTTTTTTTAATACTACAAAAAAATTGTGCTGTTATTAGCGCCAGAATAGACCACAAAGCGAGTTTTACATCTGAAAATTTCAAATTTTTCCAAAACCGCTCGCTCGCGAGGTAGATATACATGTATATTTCATGTTTAAACGATCAAAAATCCCCTTCAAAAAGGTTTTGCTCAAGTTACATTACTATGAAGAAACAGCTACTTCAAGCAGAAAAGTTTGATCTAGACAGATGTTCTTTATCTTTTTTTTTAAATACTACACACACAAAATCAGTGCTGTAGTTAGCGCCAGAATAGACCACATTGCGAGTTTTACAACTTAACATTTCTCAATTTTCTCAAACCGCTCGCTCGCTACGCTCGCTCGCGGATTATGTGTAGGCGTATAGATTTCATGTTTCAAATCGGAAACCATTTACAAAAAAAAAGGTTGGGTTCGAGTTAGATTGCCGCTAAAAACAGCATCTTCAAGCAAAAACCTAATCTGATGGTGAAAATATCTGCTTGCGCCCAATGCCCCTTTTGACATATAAGTACCCTTTGTTGGCTTTGCCCCCCCCCCCAAACGAAAATACGTTCCGCCGCCCCTGCATCATTATCATTATTCCCATTGTTATTTATTATTACCATCATTATCATCATCATCGTCATCATTATCATCATCTTCATCATCTTCATAATTAACATCATCTTCATTATCATTATCATTATCATCAAAATCGCCATCATTATCACCATCATGTCATATTCATTGTCACCATTATCACAAGTATGTTCATCACTCGTCGTCATCATCATCATCATCATCATCACCATCACCATCATCATCACCACCACCACCATCACCATCATCATCATCAGCAGCAGCAGCAGCAGCATCACCATCATCACCATCATTATCACCATCATCAGTCATATTCATTGTCATCATTATCACAAGTATGTTCATCACACTCATCATCATCATCATGATCATAATCCACCATCATCATAATTCACCATCACCATCCTCCTCATCATCGCTGTCATCACCATCATTATCAATATCATCATCATCATTCACCTTAGTAATTTTAACCACACACATACATCTCCATCCCATCAACATCATTTTGATAGTTATCATCATCATCATTATTTTCATCACATTCATCTCGAACTCCATCAACATCATCATAGTCGTTATCATCATTATGACCATCACCACCATCACCAACACAATAATTATCCTCGTCAAAGTCACAATTTCCATCTTCATCATCGGTCATATTCATTGTAATCGTCAATCATCATTATCATCATCATCATCATCATCATCATCATCATCATAACCTCTATAATTATCTTCATTGCACTCATTATTGCTGACATCACCACGACCACCACCACAATAATCTCCATCCTCCTCAAACTCATCTCTATCTCCATCAACATCGTCTTCATCATCACCATCACAATAACCATCATCATCATCATCATCATCATCATCATCATCACAACCTCTATAATTATCTTCATTACACTCATCATTATTGACATCACCACGACCACCACCACAATAATCTCCATCCTCCTCAAACTCATCTTTATCTCCATCAACATCGTCTTCTTTATCATCACCATCACAATAACCATCATTATCATCATCATCATCATCATCATCTTAATCACCATCGTAACAAACTTCATCTTCACATTATCATCTCCATCTCCACCAACATCGCCATCAACATCACAATCACGAGTACCATTAGTATCATCTCCAGTTCTCCACTCTCTCACAAGTTCTTTTCTTGCACGCCTCCGTCCTGGCACTCCTACCTCATCTCTATTTATTCACTTTTACCCAGGATGGTCCCCCTTTTGACATTCTTCTGCAGTAATATATCATAATCATATAAGCGTTGGATTTCAAAGTCAAGTACTAACACTAATGCGAGTTATTTGCCGACTATCCTCTAAATCAACTACACTCGTGTAAGCTATTTGCTTTAGATAAGGGAAATGTTTGCCGATAAAGACAAATTATTGTGCCACTGATAGTAGAGTCATAAAATATATTCTTGTTTCATGGGAATGACACACAATTTCATTAGGTTTTTCTTAAATCTATGTGGTAAGAAGGGAATATGTCTTCTTTTCAGCGGATTGATTAATCGCTAAGAAACATTATCTTTGGGTATATAGAATCACTTCGAGACATGGAAAAGAGATGTACTGATATTCTGTCTTTCTCATACTCGCCTGTACTTATTTCCATTTGAAAATATTCGTGCAAGAGGTACGGACGTATTCTTGTATATTGTAGATAGGAATCTTTTATTCAGAATGTCCAATTGTTCTCTTTTACTGAATAATTTTTTTAGAATTATTCTGATTTTTCGCTTTATCCGAAAATAAAAACTCAAGGGTTTGATCTTCAACTTTCCTTAGACTTTGTTGCTTCAATTTTTAGTAAATAGAACATTATTTTGGGCATAAGTTTTGATAAACGCAGCGGACCACCTGTAAGGTATCTAAAGCATTGATACACCTGTAACAATTTCGTTCATCATTAACAGGGGCGCGGAACACGGGGGGGCCAGGGGTCACATGCCACGCCGCCACCCCGCCCGAAATTTTTGGATAGCAAAAAAATCCCTTTTTTCAAAAGCGAAAAATGTGCCTTTGTGAAATACGCACTCCTTTTTTCAAATGAAAAGTGCCTTTGGTGAAAAGACGCCTTCTTTTTAATCCTACTCAAATTTTTGTCGATATTTTCTCTGTATATTAAATTTAATGGTTTTGTGCTCCTAAAAAACGGGCACGTATTGAGGCCTAAAATAGACATAATTAGGTTAAATTACATTTCAACAAGCATTTTAGTGGTCTAAATAGGGCATTTTGAGCAATCTCTCTCTTAAAATGCCATCATGTGGTAGCAAAATATATGCTACTTGTTGCCCGTCCCCCCATATTTTGATGGAAAGGCAATAATGGCTTTTTTAAAGTTGAATGTGCCGTTATCTTGGTTTGAACCCATACTGGAGTGCAATCTGAAACCTTTATATACGGCACATTCGTATACTTGGAGGTGTATCTTTCTTTATTTGTGTATTGTTGTATTCTATGTAACTTTTTGCCTCTGACTGTCTATGGGCACAATGACAGAGAGAAAAATAATACTGTTGTTCAAAGAAGAGCACATTCATGTACGTAGAGGTTAGTGGCCTCGTCATCTTACATATGCCGTGTCGCCGGTTGAAAAGAAATCTTCGCCCCACCAAACAGGCTGCAATGTTTTTTCGGTCGATTACAGGCCCTTATTTTATATACTTCTCAACCATAAATAAAATGTTTTTTCGATGGGGTAGACTTCGCTACTGTGCTTTTTTTTCTCTCAACAAAAGAAAATCACCTCGAAGTAGAAGAATTGCCACCTTTTTCTTCAGCAGTAACTCAAGTAGTCGCAATGTGCATCATGACTTTGAAATTTTATAAACGAAACTAGATTTACAAATGCTCTGCCGTCACTCAAGAGTACATTGCTCATTTGATTCTTATGGATTGTGTTGCATTTTCTTCAATTCTTTTTAACACACTGCAAAAAATCTAAGTTGTGATATAGCGCCAGACACAGACCCACCATAAACGAGTGTTTACCAAAACTTGAAATTGTCAACTTTTTTCACCATAAAACCGCTCGCTCTACGAGGATAGAGTATATATATTTCGATGTTTTAATGTTCAGAAAGTCCCTCTTCAAAAAATAGTTGTTGCTCCAGTTAGCATTACCGTGAAGAAACAGCTACTTCAGCAGAAAAAGTTGATCTAAATTTAGATAGATATTCTTATTTTTTTAACTACAAAAAGTTTGTGCTGTATATTAGCGATCCAGAATAGGATCCACAAAGCGAGTTTTACATTCGAAAATTTCAAAAATTTTTCCAAAACCGCTCGCTCGCGGAGTAGATACATGTATATCATAGTTTAAACGATCAAAAATGCCCCTTCAACAAAAGGTTGCTCAAGTTACAAGTTACCATGAGAAACAGCTTACTTATCAAGCAAGAAAAAGTTGATACTAGACAGATGTTCTTTTAGATATTCTTTTTTTAAATACTAACAACCACAAAATCATGCTGTAGTTACGCCAGAATAGACGCACATGCGAAGTTTACAAACTAATCAATTTTCTAAAGTTTCTCAAACCGCGAGCGAGCCGTAAAGCGAGTGTAGGTCGAGCGAAGCGGATTATGGTGTAGCCGTATAGATTTCATGTTTCAATCGAAAAACCATTTAGAAAAAGGGTCATCAAAAAAAACATGCATCTTCAAAGCACACCTAATCTGATGGTGAAAATATCTGCTTCTGCGCCCAATGCCCTTTTTTGACAATATAAGTGCGCCCTTTTTTCATTTTGCCGCCCGCCAAACGAAATACTTTTCGCACGCCCTGCTTGTGAATACCCTCTCTCTGAGAAAATCCCATTGCAAATCAAAACTCCTTGACCACTTTTTATCACTTGGTGTTATGCTGGTGAAAGGTGCCGTGAGATGAATTTGTCTATGTCCAGTTTTGAATGCCACATACATGTTTTTTTTCTCCACTTTTTGTGTGTTGTTGCTTACATTATTTTTGCATTTGTTCTATCATCCATGTCATAGTTCACAGTAAAGATAGCGTATAACAACCAAAGAGACAATGGAT